>OENT01000097.1:0-221157 GCA_900239685.1 Rotaria macrura | reverse complement strand
TATAGCGTTGATATTATGAATTTTTCAGTTCAACGCGTCAAAACAGCGTTTTACCGTTTTCGTGTCTGCCTGGGTAACGTCTGCATGCTTATCTCAATGCATAAATGATGCTAAACTGCAATGAATGCACAATAATCAATATCAATTGTGCTTGTATGAAATTCAAGGAGCAGAAAAGTTAATTGATCTGGTCCAGTCCCGAGAGGAATCAGCCCTGTCCTGCTCCACCCTGCCACCTTTTCATTTAATTTGTCCCAACTCGTCTCATCCTGTTCCGTTCCAGGACGAGACTGGTCTCACGTCCTGTGAAGCTCCGGTACGTCCTTTTCTCTATTGAATCTATTTCGATGAGTGAGAATCATTGAAGAACAGTCTTTACCAATGCAATCATATGAGTTAGTTTCTACATAAATTCTTGCAATGTTAAATCTAATTCCGTATCATTATTAGTAATTGATTGACGTAATATTGTTCTGGTCTATCATGAACCTTTGAAACATATCCCCGATTCAGTTCCTCATTCTCCCTTACTTTATCTTCCTTATTGATTGCATAGGTTCAAATATAGTTTACTAAGAAATTTATTCATCAAAATTTTAGATAGGATTCTAAATATGAGTATTATTTATTCCATCGTTATAATTTTTTGTGCATACATATACTGTCGATACTAAAACCCTTTGACTTTTATAGATTCTTAGTAATTAAAAAAGTATTTCATTTTCTTTACTCTTGAAGACCGAAAAAACTCAATACACTACGCTCAGCATCAAGTTTTACAATTCTGAATAGCTTCTTCAGTGACATGAGATGATTCGTATTTGTGCCAAACAAAGAGTCTCTCTTCTTTGTTTTCTATTGACCTACGTAAATGCACTATCGCATAGTTGTTATACAGGACGAAAGCTCAAGATGTAACAAACAATCTACTTCTTAAATTGCTACTAGAATGATAGTTTTTTTTTCATCAATGATTACTTTTATATATGAAAATGAAATTTATCAAATAAAATAGTTAATTCAATCGTTCAAGCTATTATGAATTTATTAATTAATGATATGTTAAAAATTGTCGATAAACTACCATTAACCCTTGGTTTTCTTACATCAATATGAATGATAAAAATTTCAATGATTGTTCACTAGTTACCTTCGAATTGATTAAGAATTCAAATATAGTCTCAATTGAGTTTGACCCACATTTTTGAATTATTCATGTAACGAACAATGTTCATATGAATTAGTTTGAAGATAATTATGTTGACATAAATATTAAAAATGTTGAATCAAACAGATTTATTCTTCAATAACTAATGATAGTTGCATACGATATTAAATAAAACTAATCCAAATCTAAGGATTCTCATATTATTTATTCCATTTTAACTTTGAAATATCGAACGGATTATTGTAATTTACTGATCATGTATTAATAAAAAACTAATATTTGACAAATACAAATAAGTGGTTTTGATGTGGTAGTCAAACGTGTTATGAATTTATACAGTTGAGTAAAAAATAGATGCCATTTTCATTTTGAGTCTTATATTGAAATCCAATCAAATGATCATATTGCATTTGCTAATGTTCTGATATAAATGAATAGCATTGGTTATATGAAAGTTGACTGTTCTTATAATAAACAATACAGTAGAAAAAAGGATTTCTTATGAACGAAATTTTCTTTTTCGTTTTTCTTTTCTATCGGTATCATCAATGGCTTCATCATGTTACACTATCGATGATGATGATGATGATGATGACGATGAAATTTTGATATTGAAATTATAAAATAAGAACAGATTGATCGATTATGAAAAACTGATTTCTAATTATCCAAGAAATCGATTTCAAACGAAACCTTGCAAATGAAAAAAAAATATATGTACATGTCAATAACAACGCTTCTGATGCTCTTCATTCGCTCATTTCTTTTCTGCAGGCATACTTCTTTATCCAGCAACATTCTTTTATTTATTTCTTCTTTTCTCTCTTCGTTTGTTAAATCAAGAGTATGCCACTCGTCTTTCATTTCATGTTCTAGTTTGACAGACAGAAGCTACGCCATTGTTTGATTAAAATGCACATATTTGTGTAAAGTACATTGATACCTCAAACAATAAGCATAATGGCAATTCACTAACAATCATCAGAAAAGAGATGTCTGTTGCAACTACCGATATTTTCCTTTGTTCGTCATCTATGTAAGTTAAATCATATTTAGTAGAAAAAGAAACATGTCATAATATACATTGACAAGTTGCTTTAAATTATTAGTGAAGTTTTTTTTTGTCGTGTGGATAAAGTTTTTTATATGCATGTGCACATATATGCATACGCGAGTAGTTAAATTTACATCTATTCTACGTATGTCAATGCACGGCAGAAACATATATATATATAAGAAACGGGATAGAAGTGTAAAATAAAATACCTTGGCTGTAATGAATTCTTTTGTCGAAACCATAGGAATTGTCGTTTCTGTACATCTAGAGATGGATGTAACATTGAGATATTAGCGTGTCTCGTAATTGTTGTAAATAAAGTTCTGTTTCTTCCTTAAAGAGTATTGTATTTTAATAGAAATAAATCTTTAGTATGTTTATTATATAATTGAATTTCCATTGTTAAGTAACGATTGAAAAACTCTTTCATATGTTATTCGTGATAAAATCAGCAGTTTGTATTACATTGAAAATTGCATAGTTGAAAATACTAATTTTGATCGTTCAATATTGATAATAGTAAGGAGTGTTTTGAGATCGCTGGAATCAAAGGAAAACGAGAGGCTATGACAAGAGAGGCAAGAAGCTGATCGACAGATTTCTACTCAAGCCGAGTGCATTTCACAAGTGAGCATTGAATACATTTTTAGAAATGTATGAACAGCTAAAACTCATAAACAAGTGGAAAAATATTGAAAACTTCTTAAAGTCGATGGACAGCTTCTCAAGATTCGTCTCAATCAGATCACAACATATTATGTTTGACGTTAGTTTTATAATAAAAAATAAATATTTTTTTATTTGTTAGCTTTTTGAGTGCAACATTAGAAACAGCATTGAAAGTCGAACGAAATCATGTAAGAATTTCGTTAAATTTTCATCCCAAATGTAGAGTAATCCAATGTTACTTTACTGTATTCTGTTAACTTTATGTAATTAAAATATAATAGAAAAGTTTAGATTTACAGATAAAAGTTTTCTTCCTTAAAGAAGAATCATTAACTTCAAATGGTATTTGACAATAGTGTGTTAAATAAAAATGCGCTCGTGAATAGTTACTCTAATTTTTAACAAATGAAATACTTCATTCTCACAAAGCAATTATAAAAATTCATTGAATATGCCTTATTAGTCGAGATCGACGTGACTATTGTCACGATAAATTTGAATGCTTTTGTACATCGATTACTTGCTTTTTTTATCGCACTGGCATAACTATTTTTCTTGCATGTTCAATTTTGAATTTGAAGTTTTAAACGTCTTTCGTTCGATCAACTTGTAAAAGAAATTCGTTTGTAACAGGACTTTTGTTCATACTACACAAAAAGTATATATAGAATTGGCATCGTTACATTGTCTAGAAAGAGTAATGATGATATTGGCATTTTATCTTTTCATTTTCAGAACACATTAATTCGATTTATTCTTTATCGATTTCGAACATATTGTTGTTTTCAATTGTATATTGTCTGTCAATGGAAGAACTTTATTGACATGTATCGATTTTCATTTGTATGTACCATCAAAATGAATATAAATATTCATTTTGTTATAGAACACACAAATAGAATCAATAGAATTTTCGTTTCTTATGGTCACGATGCTCTTCAATCATGATTATAACCGTAAGATACTGTCATCATCTGATAAGACAAGTAAAACTGTTCAACAGATTCTCTTGCATATTTTACAAATGATGATGTTAATTTTCATTAAAAAAAAGACTTCACTTTCCCTTATCAAAACTCAATAAATCTTAAACATAGAATTCATTTGATAGATATAACTTCGATTCTTTCTACGTTATAGTGAAATATGATCAAAATCAAGATGTATAGTAAAAGAAAAAGTACAGATTATTCCACAAAAATTGTCTGCGTTAGAATAACCCCTAGAAAAAAAGAATATTAATTTTGCCACCATGTCTCTTCTCATTCATTACGGTGAGAGCATTTGTGACCTTTTGAACAAAACTGATCGAATTCATCAGTTTAACAGAGTACGTATGCATTTACAAACTTTACCCGTTTGTCATTAAGGAAAACTTACGAGTTTCTTTTCAAGACCTGTGCATGAGAGATGTTGATTTCGAGATTACATCGTTTTTAATATTTTCATGAATCTCTAATATTGGCTCGAATATTTTAGTATCTTTCACTTTGTCAAGTGTTAACTATTGACTGTCATTCAAAATATTCATTATTAATTTTAGTGATACATTGAAACTTTCATGTGATAATAATAAGATAGCATTTTTACTAAATAACACAATAGAAGGATTCGAGTCATATTTACTGTTTTTACGAGGAAAGGTTCCTAACTCTAAGGATAACTTTTGAGCCCATGTTTTGTTTGGAAAGTAGATCTCTATGATTCTAGAAAAACTGCACTATATCCCGTGCTAACCAGCTTTCATTCTAAACACATTGAACAAAAAATAGAAATTTTCAATGGTGTTTGCAACTTTAACCTTTTATCGTCATCCAGAGTGTTAAGACATTTGAAGATCTTATTTAATAATCTTAGTTATAGACAAGCTCGTGCATAGGTTGCAATCTGATCCATTTGACGTATCAGAAGATATTGAATTTCGTGTATTCGCATGCATTACACTTTTCTATTTGTAAAACTCGCATACATATGTTCTAAGTAATGAAAATGATAGATAAGGAAGATATGTTCAAAACATAGAGCTACCAACTACAACATAGGAGTAGGAAAGAGTTACATTCTTGTTGTCGGCAGCACGTTGGATTGATTTTGAAGAAAGCATCGTGAAATTTTTAGAATTTACCCGAGTGTAATCAACGGAGCCCGATGCAAGTCACGCGTAGTGATTAAGCCCATGAAAAGCAGATGAATATATTTGATTGTAATTTAGTAAAACCAATCATGTAATGTTATTACCTTTACTCATAGAAATTACCAGTGGATCTAATATCATTCTTTTGTATACACGACGAATTACCATTCTCGTCTGTTTATTGTAGTACATATCGAATGGCTGTATTCGATCGACAGTTTGGGATGTTATTTCGAGACGTGTGCGCATCCTTGAACGTTTTTATATATTTCTTCGTTGCATTGAACCAACCATGAATCAGATGAGAGAGAAGGCAGCGATTTTGAGTATTCAGGATGAACAGAACGCAAGGATGATGTTTTTCGACGGTCAAGTTTTTTCCCAAGTTTCTATGATAAGAAAATAATGTTCTAGAAAAGTAAAAAAATCGCTTTGACTCACTTTCAATGATACAACCCTACGGCCTTTTCAAACAAAGGAAAATTGGATATACGGTGTGTCTTTCCAAATTGAGCAGAGGTCGGATCGTGTCGTTGTGAGATACTGCATTGAGCGACTTCATTTTCACCATTGTGACTGTTTCTCCTCCGAAACTCAAGGTTCTCGATGAGTGAAATTTTTGCCGAATACTTCTTCCAACCGATATGTTGCCGTCTATTTAAAAACTCCACTGACAAAGTGTTTTAGCGATCTATCAATCTTTTCAGCATTTTCGATAGCATGGTTTTTCACGAGTTTCGTCATTTCACTAGGAGTTGGTATAGTGTTTTTATTTGTAATCAGTCGATGATGCGATACTGTGAAGTTATTAATAGGATTTTCTCTTACTTTTTGGGATGTTCACCTAATGAGATCAATGTCGTATACCCGCTGCGGTTTTTTATGAGCAACCTCGAACATGTGAAGCATATGAACTGATCAATTTGATTCATTTTGTTATGTTTTGCCCCGTATTTATTAATGTAAGACCAAAATTTGATTAAATACGTGAAATGACGAACCCTTCTGAAAGGATGTTGGACCAAGTGGAAAACAGCTAATGTTTTCGACTTTAAATTAAAAAACATTAAAAAAGTCAGTGACTCGATTGAAACGATAAAATGTGGTATTCTTGTTGTTCGAAATATGAATGTACGAAGAGACAGTTTAAATCCGAGTTTGTTGATTCCTGTGATTTTTCTGATCAGAATCAATTGATTCAAAGCAAAAAAGATCACAGAAATCAGCTGTTTTCCCCTTGTGCTGGATACTGAAGAAACTATGCATAAACCGGTCCATCACTGTGCCAATCTCATCGTAGAATTATCTTACTCTAAACATATATTCCAATGAAGATTTTTGAAGTTTGATTTATTCGGAAAATATTTCTTGATTCTCTTCAAAATTTAGATCTTAGTTATCTATTTCGGCTCACTCATCGTAAACATGTGTATCATTTCCAAGACTATTTGTGCAGTCAGTGTCGAAAGAACAATAGTTCATATCATTGTAGATCATCGCATGTATAATTGTTCAGCCAGTTGTTGTTCATATAGAATACCCACTGATTCGAATGTTTCCTTCTTTAACACATGAGTTGATAATATATTTGTTACAGTAAGAATGTTAATCATTTTCGTACTTGATAGTATTTATAGTGTTTCGAAAGAATACTCTAGAAGTCAATCGAAAAATATGAGTTTATCGTAAAATTTTTATATATATATAGTTGGCAGAATACAGCAGTTGACACATCATCATCAAGGCAAACTATTATAAAAAGACGCATCACAGATCATATAACAGAAGCGTCTTTATGACCATTCGCTGACGCAAAACCTATGAAGATTACTGGAATCAAAAAATAATACATGTAACACATGTCTACATGAAATTCAATATCTTCTGATGCGTCAAATGGATCAGGTTGAAACTTATGCACGAGCTTGTCTATAACTAAGACTATTGAATAGAATCTTCAAATATCTTAAGACTCTTGTTGAAGATAAAAAGTATAAAATGCAAACACCATTAAAAATTTCTATTTTTTTTTGCGGCCTTGAAGGTTCAATTTGTTTAGAATGAAAGCTGGTTAGCATTGGATATAGTGCAGTTTTTCTAGAATCATAGAGATCTACTTTCCAAACAAAACGAGGACTCACAAGTTATCCTTAGAGTTAGGGCCCTCTCCTCATTATTTATCATCTCATAAAGGCATTGACTAGTTTACTTTTACTTTGAAAACAATCAAAAACGACTAAAGAAATATCAAGTGCTTCAATATGGCAATTAAAAGCAGTCTAATTAGATTTTGTATGGTAGCAAACATGTATAACGAATTCTCGAGTGCTTCATAAGACTTGGAAATTATTTAATATTTTTCTTTTTTTTTTTTGTCAACATAGCGACCGACTCATCTCGAATGGTAAAACCTAGAAATCACTTTGATAACTGAGGGACACTTTGTGTGTTTTTTTGAACCCTCCAAGTAACAGTTCTAATATTTTTTTGGCAGAAAACTGATTATTTAAGTAGTTACTAGCTAAGATTTAGTAACAGTTTGAAATCGGATGACTTTATGCAAATCTTGAAAGATTCTCAAACATTTAGTTATTCAATAATTAAATTCAAGTATACAAGAGAGATTCTCTACAAGTTCTGGGACTCAAACTTGACGTCTATGTCTTGTATATGACGTTTTAGTCTTATCAAGAAGAATATTTTAATACTTGATAAGACTTAGATTCGTATTAAGATTGAAAAATTTTAAGAATTCAAGAATGCTTCGCTACAATGTGATTTTACTATCGAACTTGATGGTTGATAACGATAGTAGTTACATGTCAAAAGTGTGCGTTTTTAAATGTCTATCAATTTTCATAGCTCAAAAAACTAATCTGTTGACTCATTCATAGTATTGATACGTACTTACATCTAATACTGTTGAGTAAGTGGTCGTAGATTTCATTTACAATAATTTTCTATAATGAAATGGACTGATTAGGAAATACTGAATAATTAATTGATCGAGTTTTTGCACGTTTTTCCGTAATATTTTAGCAAACAATCAAATCAACTATTCAATCTCTTATAATCATAACGCAAACCTAGTTGAATGGATGAGAGTCTATGGATGGATACCAAGCAACTATTTTCTAGTGTAAAAATTTAAGAGACTACGCAACTTACCTTTCAATAGTACTTGAGAAGCAACATACTTCAACAGTTTTGCCTCAAGATATTATTGTTTTAGACAATCATTTGATTTATCAAAAGATATCTAATCTATATTGTTTCGATCTTTTCGATGTTTGACCGAATACCTTATTAAATATACAACATGTCCGAGATCTATAGAAAAACAATTCGAATAAAAGCTGTTATGTAAACATCTCATCGATTCTAGGTGTATTTTTCATACAAAAAATATGTCTTGTCATAGAATGTAGCATATATCAAATTGGTTTTGATATTTTGATGACATCTACGAAATTTTTGTTTGTAAATAAATCATAAAACGATAGTTCGGATATGGATCTAATCCGTCTTATCTAAGAACTGAAATTTTATGGAGCACATCACATAGGATGTAAGAATCGATCGAATAATTACTTTGTTTATGTATTGTTTTGTTTTTAAGTTTGATTGTTGTTATTTCGACTGAAGGCAAAGGCGATTTTTTTTTTCGTTTTTTTTCACGTTGGAAGTGTTAGAAGCGTTTATTTTCGACATGCGAGCTTTAGTTACCACTTATTTAAAGTGCTTAATAGCAAAATATTTTAACGAAAAAAACAAACTAGTTTATTCATTTCTCCATAAAGAATTAATCGTCTTAACATACAAAGATCGATAGTAACAAAAATTTGTAGAAGATATGTATCATTTTCGTATTGTTATACTAATTAAAACACGTCATACATAAAATAACACAAAAAAAAGAAAGGAATAAATGCCCTATGCAACCACTAGTGGTTATTTCGAATGGGCAGAAGAAGTTCCTATTTCTTTTACGGAATGGAAAACGATTCTTTCAAAATTAACAACGAACGAAATCGCCAAGCGGTTATTTTGTAGAATTGTTTTGTCAAATAATCAATGTTATTTTGTATTTGAATAGAATTTCGTCGACTACTGATTCTAATCATCTGTCATCGTCACATCAATATTCTGCGACATCGAAAAAAAATGGACGACAATCAAAACCAAGGAATCAAGTTTATAGTGATACAGTTGTGGATTCATTTCTTCTTTCATCATCTAACATGGTTCGATCATCGACAAATTTAATTCAATCATCAACAAATCTTTCTCAACAAGGTATTCAAAGAAAAATAAAAAATTTGATGAATTTGTTGAGTTTCTTTCCAATCTAGTCGAATATCAATAAAAATTCTTTATTTTTTTTTTCATTCAGATGCAACAAAACGAGCTTCATCCCCAAACAAACGTTATGTTTCATCATTCAAAACGCTTGTTAATTCAACAAGTGGCAAAAATTCGCAGCGACTAAGTTATATTAATGATAGTGTCATCATCGTTAAATTATCAAATCAAAGTAAGACGAAACTTTCTCAGAAACGCTTTGTCATCATTCGATAAATGCAAAACCTTATTAGATGGAACGGAAAATAATGGTAGTGTTGCTCAATTTTCGAACAAGCATTCCGCTTTACCAATGACAACAGCAACAACCGTCTCGCCTCCATCTCGTAGACAAGCATTTTTCTCCCCATCACGATTAAGTCCAGTATTAAAACTAGAGGCACAAAGTAGGTGAAGTTCTGCTTTTTTTATTACCATTTTTTTTTCTTTAAACAGCAATATTGTAATTCAAATAATCAATCGAAAAGTACATTGAAGTTTTTTTTTTTGAGCTTTTATACTTATATCTTGATTATAATCTTTAGTACGTCGCCGTGAGAGGCAAACGAGACCGAGAAGAATATGTTTTGTAGTGATGGAGAAAAGAAAAAAGGAGAACGATTCAACAAAGTAGTCAAATGCAAGCGAGTAAAAAAAAGAAAAGAATTGACAACGCCTATTGTTGATATAAAACACACGCATACAAACGTAGAACGGCAAGCAGCAATAGAAAGGAACTTTTTTTTCTTTTACTTTCTATTTGAAGATGATGTTTTACATTTTGTTTCAATATGTTCATTGCTTACGATTTTAGAACGTCGAGCTGCACATCATGATTCTTCTTCCAATTCATCAGCTAATAATCATCTAAGCGTTTCTTCACATGCAATTCAAACTATGGCTACAAGTACTACCAGTCATTCACCATCAAATCCATCATTATTTACTTATCGAAATACATTAGCAGCAAGCAGCACTATCCGACAAAGAGCATTCGCTGAAACACCAACAAATAATTTACTGATCACAACCGAACGCATTAAATCCAATGTCTCGTCATCTATGCGTCCATCACGGCAACCATTGACAGCAGCTATAACAACAGCAACAGCAACAGCAACAACGGCAACAATGCCATCTACATATCTTTCATCTCAACAGACACAACGTAATACAAATCAAAATACACGATCACGTACTCAACAAGATAAATTAACTAATGCCAAAGGTATAGATATAGTTATTTCATCATGATTCAAATTATGCTAGAAATAAAAACATGAGAAAAAAATTTTTATTTGTATAAAACTATTTATAGAAATTTCGTAAGTAGAAAAATAAAGATGTTATTATTCAGACTGCCATTCATATAGTGAAGAAAAAACAGAAAGAAAAAAAACTAATAAAATCATGACGTAGATGATTTTTGTAAAATAAAGATTACACTCGTCGATTTTTATTCATTCTATTTTGCTTTTCCTTTTTTTTATTTTCAGAAATATACGAATATCCGGATCCGTTCACTAATTGTCCTCAAGATTTTTTAAGTAAATTAGCTCAACTTACAAAACTACAATTAGAAACAATTGACTGGGAAAAGAAACGACGATTTACAAAGAAAAAGGCAGTTCCGAATGGCATCACACAAGGAAAAGACAGTCCTTGAAGAATGGTTGTAAACAACTTCTTTTCTTTTCGTCAATTGTTTATTTTTCCTTTAATTGTTTCATAAAAAAAAAAAAAAGAAATATTGTATGTGCCTTTGAGATTCTTTTTGTCCTTTTTTTCTCTCACGATATAAAAGGTGATAATTTTCATGTGAATATTTGGAAAAAGCCGCATCATTGTTTTTTGAAAATAGATGAAGAAAAAAAAAACATTCCATGTTAACAAATATTTTGAAAAATGAAATTGTATTTTGACATTTACGATAGAAATATGAACTAATTTTTTGTTCTTTCTAATAAAATATGTACTAAAATGTTGATTGATTTTCAGAATCAGTTATTTTGTGATACTCTCAAAGATCATTTTCGGGTCATGCACATTCAAAGTGCATGCAGCTTCGAGAACATTTTCAAGTAGTAGTGAGGAGACAATTTTTCAATTCTTAGTTTCCTTCAATAACATAGCCGAGTGATGTACGATATGATTAGCAACGTTAAAATGAATTTCACTAGCAAAACTTCAACTGTCCCTACGCATGTGCATTGAAAACGATTCGATTCAACATATATGAATACAACTAAATCACACTTTGATTGATTCAATGTAGTCGTTGAATCATGATTGAATTACAGTCTTCAGGTTGATAGACGATACTTTTCTATGATTTTTGTTTTTTTCTGTGATGCATTTATTCTTTGTGTTCGTTTTTTTTTTGAGAGAGAATAGAGACCAACAGCTTCGGTATTCTAAGATCGATATTCAAACCGACTCTTGGAATAAGCTGATGGTTTTAAACTCCGATTTTTATGATTTATTTTGATGTACTT
The DNA here is from genome assembly GCA_900239685.1 of Rotaria macrura. Lineage (NCBI taxonomy): Eukaryota > Metazoa > Rotifera > Eurotatoria > Philodinida > Philodinidae > Rotaria > Rotaria macrura. The sequence continues at coordinate 209,293 of OENT01000097.1, read as the reverse complement.
TTATTTTTATTTAAAATAATATTTCAGATTGAAGTGTCTGTTGTATGCAAATTCTTACGTTTCATGCTGAAAACATCGCGTTAACGAATTCAATACCTGGAAAAGTTCTACACAAAAAAAAACGACCATCTATTTATAGAAATGCATATTTCATGTAATAATAAAAAGAATTAATAAAAATGAGCATTGTGCTTTTTCATGCTCTCGTAGAGAGAAAGAAAAAGATTTCACTACAATGACAGCTTGTTGAAGAATTCATTCTGATATGAACGATTGGAAAGAGAGAGAAAACATGTCAGATCTGTTAGTAGTCTTTCTTGAAAGAAAGAACTTATTATTTCAGTAGAACCGATGTAGTATGATCAATAATTTTAGCTTATTTTGTGATATAAAATTCTAAAAAAAGAACACATGTTGTCTATGCAGGATTGAAGTTATAACTATTTTTCATTTGTCGAATTTCTATAGAGAATTGATTTTTTAAACCGTTTTGAACAGTTCATACTATTGTTGCTGATTACACTTGTGTTTATTCATGGATATAAGAAACGAAAGTTCTACATAATTTCGAATCTATAGAACATCTCTAAAGATAAATTTCAATATTTATACGGTTCAATGTGTTATTCTCGTAAAGAAATTGTTAAATATTTCAAATTGATTTTTATGCTTTTTTACACCTATCTAAAATTCAGGTATGTGTCGCTTTTATTTACTCATATTCTTAATTCTACCCGTCTCGTCGAACTGTGCAAGTCACGATGGCTTAATTAACGTATGATCGATATCGAAAAAAAAATGTCTCTATGAAAAGTTTTGCATGATTAGAATCGACTCGATTGGTCAAGAAACCATGACCATTACATGGTCGTCTTTTACTAATTCTCATCTAATGGAACATTCCAAATTTTCCTAATCATTCTCATGTGATAAAACTATACTATATGCATAAACGCATATACAACTTATTCTAAAATTTTATAACATTTAGAAATCGAAAAAAAAATTTGAAAAATATAAGCCAATCATCGTCTTCATAGCATAAGGTCAATAGTATCCCTATGATGATTGAATCACAAGGTGATTGAGATCATTCAAGGTACATCAAACAAGGATACAATGTCTATAAACAACATTCCATTACAACAAACGATGATGGTGCGAATTCATGAGAGAGACATATCAACCATTAAAATGTGCATTGTTCATAAAAGTTGAAATTTATCTTTAAATATGTGAAATGTAAAAAAGGACATTTAGACTTGCATTTTTATTCTTCACATTTTCGATATCTTGTTCGTTTATGACACAAGTTTATCTGATAAAAATAATCACGAACAAATATTCTGCTAGTTATTTAGCTTAGATAAAGAACAGCGTAGTAGTTTTCAGCATGTACGTATTTATCTCATAAATATTTGCAGAAAAATTTGAACTTCAACTCATTATGTGCACCTACTACGAAAGCAAAATATACATAGATACAATTACTTGTAATGATTATGACACAACAACAACTAGTGTTATATTTTTCCTATTATTTACGATTAGAAAATCGAATTCACTATGATCGTTTATAAAAATCTGAATTATGTTCAGACAAGATCAAAGGAACTTGATAACAAACGGATAGGACGAATTTTAACTGCATGCGTTGAATTCATATTGAACTTTAGAACATACGGTAGTGATGGAAATCAATAGCTAGCATGAAAACCACAAAGCTTCCTATAGAGAGTTGACTCGGTGATATCTTTTATAGGAACATACTTGTTCTAGGGAAAAGAAAACAGCTACCCCTGCTAGGATAAGATGATTTCGAGTATGTTTTGGACGTAGCGTAAACAAATATTTGCCGCTATTTTCAAGGAAATCGAATAGAATGAGAAGATTGAAGGCATACATGAGAGTACATATGAAACACAAATTTTATATTCCTTTGAATATATTTCATTTCCTCTTTATAGACGATTCTTGTCCTTAAAGCTCATTCATATGTACATACTAAATACTTTAAACTGCTGAGTATAAATTTGATTAAAACGTTCATGAACCGGTTTTGCACATCAGCACGACGAGCTCTTCTCAAGCTACGCTACTTCTTTTAATACATGATTGTAGATATAATATGAACTAAAATTTTAGGGTATATAATCGGATGATTTTCTCTTACAATGCACTACGATAGAACAATAAGCAAACATGAAGTTTTTACCGAAGTATTATTTGAATGTGTGTTCTTTGCAGGAATCATGCATCATCAACCTTGATTATACTTTTATGGCTAATACCTTGCAGGCTATAGACAAATGAACGTTTCAGGAAACAACAAAACACCAGAGTTTCGATTCTATCTTTTTATTTAGCTTCAAGAAACCGATACTTCATTGATAATTTTGAGTTGATAATCACGATTTGAAACGGAGTTCAGTTAAAATTACAAGAGATCTAGGTAATTCAATAAAAAATTTCAAGTATTTCGAGTGCCATTGATTGATGTTGAAATCTTTGAAACCTAACGTATTAAATTACACTATTGCTCTTATCTATCAGAGGTTTCGACTATAATTATTTATCTTTCGATGCATTCAGAGACGAATGAATTCGCTCATAGAATTCACAGATTGTGCATATTGTGGTAACAACAAGATCCTGTTCAATCTTGTACATATTGAATGATCTTTCAATTAGAGAATATTTTCTATTATGATATGTTTTCTATATAGATTTCTGAAAAAATAACATTCCCTATTGATCGAATGCTTCTCGAATCTAAAGATAGACTATCGATTTAACAAAGTCTCTTTCTTTTTAATGTGTCAAAGAAATAAAAAGAGATCGTATTGTCTTGAATACAATTATGTAAATGCATACAGCACCTAAGCATAATTCAGATTGTAAATCTTCTAAATGCTATTGTTCTATTTGAATCTCACGTAGAATACGAACAAATCAATATGATCTATAATTTGAATGAGTCTAGAGCAAAATCTAAAGTCATTTCGTCAACATATGGAAACTTCTTGATGGAATTTCTTATGACTATAGTCAGCATCTATGTGACTAACGACCATTACTGTATTGAACTTTCATGATACAACAATAAATAGAAAGAGAATTTTCCTTTATTACAAATACTCATTGCCTCGTAAGAAAATTGTCAACCATTTTTACGAAGAACTTACACAACGGTATTGAAGAAATAATATACATCTATATGTATATAAATATGAGAGTAAAAATTACAACCATTATCCTTTTATGTTTTAATAAGAAGAAATGTCTGGAATTCGAGTTTGAATCACTCGATTCAAGTAGATTATTTTTCCTCTTACTCGTCTTAAGATCAACACTCAATTTTGTAAAAATCAAATTTTCAATTCTATTAGTTTACTGAAAAAATCATACCCTTAAAGATAAAATATTTGGCATTGAACTTCATCTGTCAAAAGTCATACGATATCGTTTTGTATTCTGCATCTGCATAGTCATTTGTCAACTCGTATTATAAAAATTGATAAGATCTTCAAGTAAAGTTCTATGAATGAAAAATTATCAAGCATAGTGGTCTCAAAAATCTGCCTTATTCTTACAAAGAATAACTCAATAGGAATATAATTGATTAGATATACGAACAAAATCGATGAAAAATACTGTCAAAAGTGAAAGAGTTTTTCTTTTAATTAGCCTGGTTAACATAAGAGGTTTACATGGTGTTGACAAGACTCATTATCAAACTAGATGAAGAAAATTTGTTTTGAATTTTGTTGATTTGATAACACCATAACTAATTGAACTGTTTAGCACATAAATCTTGCTTTTCTTTCAGCTCGTGTAGAGTAGATTAATCCGAAAACGAGTAGAAATGATTCCTTTCTGTTCGAGTGAAAATTTTGTTCTATTGACACAGTACAAAACAAGTTTACAAATTTTGACTCGACTCGGAAGAATAAAGAGTGAAATTTAAACGAGACTGCTAATAAATTTTATTTTAAATGCTTTTCTTGATAGGGAGCATTGCACAAGAACTATAGATGATGTTCGTACAATGTGTGTAGAGCGGCTATATGTGAAATTCGTATATATGATGATTGATCGATAGTCGAAAGAAAAATGTAAATAAATCTGTGTTGACATATTGTTTAAAATTGATGGGATCTTGTCAACAAAGAATCAATCCAAGATTCTCCATTTTATGCTGATTATCAACGAAATAATTATAGTTACACAGCTACTGAAATGTTTGATATTGTTCTCTATCTAAAATCCAGCATACTGTTGTTTGAAGTGCAATTGTAAAAACTGATGATGAACATTTTTTTTTCTCTATTAATTCAATATTCGAAGAAGAAAACATGTATTATCATTTATCCTTGTCAAAAGTGCAGATTAATGTCTTGTTGACTTGAAACCTAAACATCACCATCGAATACAAGTTACTCTCTCTTGAATGACATTCACTGAATTTCCGACGAAACAAATTTAAATACAACTATGGTTTCGTTTTTATTTTTAGTATGGTTTTTCATTATTACAGTACGAGAGAGTCTAAAGAAGTAGAATGCTTTTTACAAAAAAAAAAAAGGAAGACGTGAAAATAAAAACGCACTCAATTGAGAATGGCAATCTACGAAATTACATTTGAATGTTAATTTATAGAATCATGCTAGATTATGATTATGAGAAGCACATTATCATTCATATACCATGTTGAGAATCATAGATCAGAATGAATTACAATGATAGATGCATCGAATATACAGTACAATAAATTTAGTCATGCAAGAATACCAAGTTCATAACTAGAGATACTCAATACTTTTCGAACAACAACATACTTGAGATGGTTAAGATTATAATTGAATCCATTTAATTGAAAAATTTATCATGAAAAATAATCTTATGATTCGTAAATGCGAGAGTATTCGTGAATAATTGTATATCTAATGATAAAGTTCGTCAAGAGATCGTTTTTGTACAAATTCGTCTAGAAGAGCGACGCATATTCATTTTCTACACTTCATTTTTATTATTTTTTAAAACAAACTTGAAAATTTTACAGCTCAAAGCATGAATTTAACAAGTGCGCGTATGATGAATTACAAACATTCTTATCAACTTGTTGCTTCCCATATTATTTTATGACTTGAAATACACATTGATGTATATTCACCGAACAAAAAGAAAAATAAATAAGACCAAAAGATTTTCACAACAGACAACGAACTCAAGGCACGAAATTAAAAGTCTTTAAATAGTTGCACTTCATATTTGGACGCTGGTTGTGTTTGTTTAATATCAAATTCTTCATATGCATCGAAATTTGTTGTATCGTTTGGTGACGTTACCAGTGGTTTTATAGGTGGTTCTACTTTTCGATTGTATAAATCTGTCCACGATACACTCACAAACCATTGCTCACGTTTTATTTCATCGCCACCATTTTTTGCTGAACCAATTCGTTGAGCTTGATCGACATTAAGTAATTTCCGAAGAACTTGTTTGGCAGCATAATCAAAATGACGAGGAAAGTCGATTTTACCAGATAGAATTTTTTGATAAGAAAGAAATTGATCGGCATCGTAGAATGGAGGATAACCTAAGAAAATGATTGAGACAACATATTGAAAATTTCTTTTCATTATATTAACAAATAAATACCAGCAAGCATTTCAAAAATTAGAATGCCAAGTGCCCACCAATCAGATGCTTTATGATGACCACGATTTTGAATGACTTCTAATTAGATAATAGAAAACGAAAATGAATGAACTATTTGCAAATTGACATATGAGAAAAAACAAATTCTTTATTAACCAGGTGCAAGATAATCAACAGTTCCACAAAGTGTAAATGTTCGTTCCTTGGTTTCTTTCGCGAAACCAAAATCGACTAGACGAATATGACCTTCACTATCTATTAATATATTTTCCTAAAAAATAATAGAAAACCTTATTTTACATATTGAAGTATATTCTATGGATGAAAATTACTGGTTTTAAATCACGATAGAGTATATCTAAATGATGTAAATAATCAAGTGCAAGTAGAACTTCACTGGCATAAAATATAGCTGCTTTAGCATCAAATTTTTCGTGCTTTCGCATCATTTGAAAAAGTTCACCACCCGGCATATATTCAAGTAGAAGATAAAGTAAAGAATTCGTGTGTGTTGTCCATTGTACACGAACAAGGAATGGATGATTAATTTTTAATAAGATATTTTTCTCACTTAGTACATGTTCAACTTGTTTGGATTCAACAATACGTTTTATAGACATTGTCTTAAGTGCATAATATATATTTGAATCACGATGGCACACAAGTTGAACTCGACCAAATGTTCCTAAGAAAAATATCGTAGAACATTTCTCATGATTTATATTAACTTGAAATCTGTAAATCTTACCAGTGCCAACTGTTCGAATGATATCAAATGATTCGACGGTAAACTGAACATTTTGTGTGGAAGACTTTTGCGGTGGCGATGCAGAAGATGAACGTAATGCTGGTAATGAGGATGAAGAGGGAAATGCTTCTTTCACATGTTGCGAAAGAGTATTATGAATCTGTGATACGTCAATAGGTTTATTATCTACTATTTTATCGCAATCGTTTTTTAGGATAGGAATATTTGGTGTTGCTGTAATTGCATCAGTTATTTTAGAAGTTCGTCTTATTGGAGGTAATTCTGTGATTGCTGTAGATTCCATTTTCTTCGTTAGTTCATTTTTATCTATTACACACTCTGTCGTTGCAAATGAATTAAGACGTACAACTGGTTTTATTGATGGAGCTGTAGATTTTTTAACAGGCATTCGAGACGAACTCGTGCGTTTTATTGTTGATACTGTAATAGGAGTTGTTTTTGATATGGTTACTTTTCTCTGAGGACGAGGTAATGTAGATGCAGTCGAGCTACGAGTTGATCGTCGACTTAATAGACGTTCAGGAGGTTTCGATGGACTAATCGATCGAATCGTTGCCATGTTGGATATTCGATCAATGAACGATGCAACACTAAAATATAAATTTTGAAGAGAAGAAAAAAAAGTACAATCAACAATAGAAGAAGTAAGAACGTCAGAAGACGATGGTAGCGAATGACATTCAAGTTTTGCTTGAATCAACATATTCGAACAGCGAATTGAAATTCTGTCATGCAAAAGAAATAGTCGATGTCAAGATTAAGTGCTTTATTTGTTACTGATTTCCTCAGAATTTCTCTCTCTCTCTCCAAAGACAAGAACAACGAACGATCAGTAAACAAATTTGCTTTCTGACTTAATGTTTTTTCTGTTCTCTTTCATTTTTGAAAAAAATTAAGTCAAAGAAATTTTTTCTTTTCAGCAACGACTCTATTATTTCAATCCTCATAAAAAATAATGTATATTTATATGTTTATATCTATATATATATATATATATACTGAAACCATTAAATACCACAAATATTATGAAAAAAAATCAATAGAAATTTCAGAAGCAAGGAGTAAACAAGGATTGGAAAGAATAGAAAGGAAGAAAAATAATTGATATTTATTATATCGTTAATCAAAGAAAAAAGAATTCTTTGAAACGTTTCTTTCATTTTTTGTAGTAAAAGGTATTAAAATCCTTTTTGTTGATAGTCAATACACAACTTACTTCTTCTTAAATGTAAAATACAGTCTCAGTAGACTCCATAAGTAGGTACGAACTCGAGCTTTCACTCACTTTATTTGTTGCTTATTTCGATTTTTATCTGATCTATCCTCTTTATAGTAGACTCATCAGTTTTTCTATGAATATCTTTTCAATGTAAACTTCTTTTTTCTCGTTTCTTCTTGTTTTTTCTTTCCTCTTTATTTCTATCATCGTCATTATTATTCAATATGAAGTAACCCAACATTACTATGACACAAACGGTAGAGAGGATGATGACAAAAGTTCCCTTTTCTCTATAATTCCTATGCAAAGCGCTCACATATACATTGACTTTTGATGTTACAATTTCCAGCATTAGACAAAGATAAAAGGCAAGATAAAAAGAGTGCATATTCTTCTTCGGTGAACCGAACGGAATAAAAAATATAATGGAAGTTAAATTAATAGGAAACAATGTGCATTAAACATCATGTTGTTATAAGTACGAAGAAGTTGTTTCTATGTAAAGATTTTTTTTAAAGCCTATTTTTGTTGTTTCTATTTATGTCGTCAATAGAACTTAAAATTTACGTTTACGAAAAAAATAGCATATACGAGAGAGACAGAGAGATAAGATTAAAATACCTTCAGAGAATTCCATTATATGAATTGTACGCAATGAATACCAATTCGAACAAGAATCAATGTCCTTATTTTTTCTAATAGCTTTTATATGCACGACACGTTTCATAGCAACCCATCAGTTAAGCTTTCCAAAATGACATAGAAAAACAAGTGTGACATTATGTTGCATTTTATATTAACATGATAATTGCACAGAATCAGAGTATAATTGAAAACGTTATTTTCTATCGGAATCAAAAATCTTTGTTGGTGTTTTTCATCGCATACCAACTTGTCAAGAAAAAATATATATATAACACTTGCATGTACGATACTTATCTTTTGTATGACGAAAATTGAATAGATAAATGATAAACAAAAATTAGTCAATTTTTCTGCTCTATACCAAGAATCGATAATTATTGATAGATAACAAATATGAAAAGTAATGTGTACAGGCTCATGCAATGTAAAACTTCAAGGTGACACATTGATTTTATAGTTGGAAAAGTAAAATTTACCCGTCGTTATTTTTCAATAGAGTTATTATTCAGTAAAATACAAACGCTGAATAAAAATTTATATTCAACATTGAATATGAATATTTCAATCGATACGTTTGATAATTAAAATAAAATAATTAAGACGAAAACATAAAACAATCTCATCTTTTTCATCTAATGCATGAACGACAAATGCAATGCATTCAATATAGATAAATATATTTTGTTTTTTGTTATCTATTGACACAACGTTACCATATGCATATTGATATGACAATATAAAGATCATAAAAACTTTGATAGGATATTCTTTTTCACAAAATCAGAGACGAATGAAAGCTTAAATTTCTTCTCCTTTACGTCAATCAAAAGTGAATCAAGTCCACTCGACAAGAGTATAGAATATCATTGTCGTAACAGGACAAAAGTGGATGTATTCATACGTATGTTATAAAAATTTAAGTATGGATATTCTATAAGCATCTTATGTGATCAAAAAATAGCCGTAATCGTAATAATATTTACTAGTTAGGGTAAAACATTGTTATTATTACTATCTGCGATCTCATCAGGTAGAGTGTAGTCAAAGCACTTTTCAAATATCAATTATTCTTCGATAAGAAGTTTTTCTTCACGTATATATACATAAAAGTTTGAATTGCATAACTGAATATGTTTGTATTTAATACAAAGAGACTAGTGACAAGTATTTTTTTTATTGCTGTCAATAAATTTCTTCATGTCACACACATCTATATGTGTATAAATATTTATATTTATTTATTTATATTGGAAAACATTAAAAAAATGAAACAAAAAAACATTCAAATTTAGATTTTTGTTTTTATTGAACTGTTTGTTGAGCAGCCATATGATCTGTTATAGTATCAAATAATGACTCGCGTTCAATCATGGATTCTGTTAAACTTTGAGTTTTTTGTCTTAATTCGTCTGTGTGTGGTGTCATTTTCATAATGCTGAATTGTTGAATGTTTGAATTTCTTGCACGTATATGTGCAACACGTTGTTGTGCTTGTAAGAGACGTTCGCCAGCATCACGTATAGTTTGTACATCTAATTGTTTACGTTCAATATTCGATAAAGCTCGACGAACATGTTTTCGTTGCGTTAAATATTTATCAATTAATCGAGATTGTTCGTCTGCATTTTGTTTCTGTCGAGCAACTAATTCTCGTGCATGTCGTGCTTTTCGTTGAACACGTAAATTATTTTCATGACGTTGTAATGCATTCGATATAGATATATGTTGAGCATTAAAACCTTGCGAAAATGCTATTTGTGCTCGACGCCGTTTTTGTTGTTCATTTAGTAACATGCGTTGTTCTTGAACTGTATCGTACAATTCATTTTGATTATTATCTAAACGATGTCGATTATAGGCTTGTTTCATACGATCTTGATCTTTTGAACGATGAATAACACCAACTCGTTCATCGTGCACATGCTAAATTTAATTTAAAGTAAGATTAATATATTTGAAATACGTTTAATTCTTAGCACGAGTATTAAGAAATACGAATAAGAGTATACATATTTGATAGTCAATTTAGAATAGAACGAAACAATGAATATTTCAAATAGTTTTTGAAGTTGTACGGGAATCATGCAAACAAATTCACAAATCTCAATCCAAGAATTCAATCAGGAAGGAATTGACTAATTAGTTAAAAATAGTCATGACATGTGCATTATAAAAAATGTTCTTGTTTTTGACATGTTTAATCAATGGGCTTATTCAACCAGAAAACTTTGAAGAATATATTTCAAGAGTTCATTTTCATAATTGAAAATACTTTTTAATATCAAGAACAATAATTATACAACAATTTTAATATAGACTATTCAAGATAAGTTGCTGTGAACAAATTTTGAATTGAGTGCGTTTTTTTCATCCATAATTGTATCCAAAGATGTAAAAAACAAATATGTAAATTAAATTTATTATTTAATTTACATATAACTAGATACGAAAGTTGATTAATCGCTGACATAGAACTTTGTACCCTAAGATTTAAAAGTCTGTAAGCAATCTTAACTATGTCCGTGAGGATTCTACGCATCCAACCTTACAGCCGTCATTAGCAGAGAAGAAAAGTTTAGATTGCTTTCGATCATTAGTTTTGAATAAAAGCTTCAGTTGCATATCTAACTATAATTGACTTTTCTTTTTAATTATGCGATTAATCTGTCAAAATCTAACTCATGTTTTAAGTATATGTTAAAGTCTACGGATTATGTTAAATCCTAGTGATTACAACATCGCGGCCCTTTTTTTTCTATTTTACTAGAGTAATCTACAGTAATCAATTGAAATAGTTTCTTTTGATATATGAGAATGACATTGCAATCATTTTTCAAATTGTTCATTAAAGAATAGATGACACGAAATGAGTTACTTGTATTTGTGCATTAACAAATGAATGTTCTTGTCGGATTTGTTCGACATCTTGTGCAAGTAATTTACGTCGTTCGACTTTGGCTCTATCACTGTAAGCTTTATCGATAGCTACTAAGCATCCAAATGCCATGCTGCCGTGTATTGTTCTTAACAGTCGATCGTCTAATATATGAGGTTTTGTTGAAGTTCTAGTTATCGAACGAATTTCTTTGATTTCTGCTGCACGTTTATGTTGTTTTGAATGTGATTCATCTTTTATATTTTGTACATATTGTCTTGCTGCACGAATTTCATCATTTAATTCTTCTATTGGTTCATAAACAGTCATTTGAGATTTTTGACCACGAAGTACTGGTGATGATCGATCATCAGAATATTTTGTTGTACTTGTTTTATTCAACATTTGTCTTGAACGGTGTGTGACATCACCACCACCACCACCACCGCCACTATGAGGAACACGATTAGAATCAGTTTGATGATGCATTAAATGTCCAAGTGGAATTCTTAAATGACGTTTATCATAATATGAATCAGGTGTCTTTAACGGCTAAATAGAGAAATCAAGAAATATATTCAATCTTTTCTTGTCAATTTTTAGAAATTCAATTCTATTTGTAATATTAACCTCCACATGACGGAATACATCAGTTATAGCTGATGTTCGAGGTGGCTTAGGTAATAGAGAAAGTTTCCCTGACGAACGGCTCATTGGTGAGAATATTAATCTTGGCCGTAAAAATTTCGGAGCAGATCTACAGTATCAATAAACATATACAATCTTCAATGAAGAATGAATTGATTCAATTTACTTTTGACTTAGTAATATGTATTTTTTCAACCGAATTTGTACAAGCCACATGCGAAAATTTTTTTGTAAAATCAGCACCGGACAAAAATGTGATTGAATCCAATTGATTTGTTTAAAAAGTTGATGAATCATTCGACGTTCATTATTTAATGTTGAATTCTACAAGCAGAGAGTAGTAATACAAAAGTCAAAATAGAGAATTGTACACATTTATATATTTGATTGCTAATCTGTTCTCTTACTTTACCAGTTGGAACATAGAGATTTAACTTAAATCTAGTTGAATATGCTGCATAAGGATCTGGAAAACGTGTTTTTTCAATGATTTCGTCATCAGCAATGACATATGTATCCAATGCCTTTAAAATAATGAAAAATAATTCGAAAAAGTCAAATTAGATTTTCAAAGTGTGAAAATTTAAAACTATTGAGTATTCGCGGTAGTCGGTAGTGAAATATTTCTTCGTTTTATCAACATTCAATACATCAATATCTGAAACTATGAAATCCAATATTTAAGCATTGATCAATGCTGATATCCAAAGTTTACTGATATCGAATATTGTCTTGATGAATACTATAATGCATACTTACAAGAGAGAACAATTTAAAAAGAACTCACTGAAAGCTATATTTCTTCCCGTTTCAATTAGTAAATAGTTGTGCCTAAATGAAGGTCGACAAAAGAAACATGAATGAAAATGTAGACGAAAAATGACGTTCTATTAGGGGTCGTTTTGTTTTATTTTTCAATTATTTGTTTATGTCGATGCATTTGAGAAATTCAAAGATCAAATATGTAACCATTCATCAACTATTTTAAGAAGTATGTCGAAGTAGTTTACGACGTGTACGTTTATTTTTTGCCATTCATTTTTTCAACAATGACTTGATAATTTAGAAATACAGTGTTTATTTCACGTTGAAAACAATATCATGTTGATGAAATATGCAAAGAGGCAGTTCATCGATAAAATAATATCATCAAAATGACAACAATTTTAACAGCTTCAACTATCTAGAATAGATTTTGTTTTCTTGTTGAACGAGATCAAGCACGATATCGAGTCTGACTTCATCTTTTTTCATGGACCTCAGTTCAAATCTCGAAGGACAACCATCACTGTTCACACCATATTTTGATGGTCTCGACTGACTTCAAACAGAATTCTAACTATATTTTTTAACATTATATTTTCAGCCAACTAGTGAAAAATATACGAAACTAAGTGATTGCTTCAGGCAAAATAGAGCTCACATTTTTGTCACTCTTTCATTGTCATGATAGTATTTCACAATACAAAAAGAAAAAAGAAAACACACGTTTAGCTCTGCTGATTACTTCCCATGAAAGCGTAAAGCAAAATAAAGGCAACATTTCCAAGAAGTTTCATGAACTATATTGAAACAACTATATTGGAAAATTTCTTGTTCAGGCAAAGAATTCATCAATAGTCGTTTAAGAATGTAGTGCGTTGAAATTTTTATAACATGCTACAGAGACGTTAGTTTTTCATGAGAGGAACTATATCTTAACTCAATTTTTGTTCAACATAGTTTTAGACGTTAATTGTCAATGTATAATTTATTTTGTATTGTTGAGATAGAATTGTTAAATGTGTATCTCAAATCTACTAGAAAATTACTTATGTAAGATTTTAATGGGAAAGCATGATTTGCCTCTAGAAAATCATCGAAATTTCAAATTGTTTTCATAAGGCTCTAGTAAAATCAACATTTTTTCTTCAACTAGAAAAAAATATTCAACTCAATAAGTTCTCGTTCTGATTGTTCGTCTTTTTTTGTGAAATAAACATTTTAGACTCATGAAAATTAGGGCTAAACCAATGTCAGTCGACATTGCAAGACTGGGTATTGTTTGGGCTGGCGGGTGCCAACTCCGGTCAGTATCTGGTAGAACGAGCTGTCAGGTGCATCAATAAAATGATTTGGATACTCAACAATAGTACTTTGCAGACAGCATGATTGTACTGGTTTAGCTCTAAACGAAACAGGAAATTTGATTCATATTACCATTTGACAGCTTGATCCTGCTTCGTTTTTAATTTTCTAACGTTTAATATTCTTTATAAAAATAACGCGAGGAATTCATCGATACGACAATACCTTTCGCTTTCAAAGGACACTTTTTATTTTTCTGTTTTCTCACAAGCATAGACTAGTGTGAAAAGATTCGCTCGTGACTAGTTTTAGACGGAAAAAAATAATGTATTGAAGTCAAAAACTTTAGATTTCATTGTTTTAGTAATCGATGAATTGAATGCACACAAAAAGAACAAAATACTTTGTTCTGCTTAGTGCAATGGATACTTGTTTGCCTCATGATTACTCTCTAAAATAGAATTACTTTTAAAGACCAAACACTATTAACAACGTGATGCCGATAATTCTTCTTTAAACTTAGCGGTGTATCATACAGTGTGAGAATTTCGACTACTCTTGTATAGGCGAGAGATTTCACATCATCATACGACGATAGAAGATTATCATGTAAGTAAAGAACTTTCAATTGTACCAATTCTCTCCAAAATCTTCCGTCTGGTAATCGATTAATCTAGAGCGAAAAAGATTTTACTTTTAAAATGAAAATATTCAATTGCTAGTTTTTTTCATATTTCCTTTTTCGTACTCGATTAGAATGTAAATCAAGTTTAATTAAATGCCGACAACTTGTAATAAGACTGTCGATTGATTCAATAAAATTTGAACTTAAATCACATATTTGTATGTATTTAAAATGACCAATGTCACCAATTGAATTTAATTGTAATTTGGACAATGATAACACGAATATACCTGATGCTAGAGATATACGTAAATGATTTTGATGTGATTCAAGAAAGGCAAGAGTTGGTTCTTGTAAAAATTGCTCATCCAATTTTATTGACACTTGAGGTTGTCTGGCTGAAGGTACTGTGGATTCAATCACATGCGGAGATGAATCGCGTTGAATATTCATGGCTATGAGATTCCTAATGTCACCTTCTTTTCTAAATCAATCGATAAAGGACCGCATTGTTTTTGTTAGAATATTTCAAGTAAATAATATTTTCTTTGCTGTCGACTCTCAAACGCATAGAACGAGCAAGAAAAAGAAAAGATTTTTGCTGCCATTTGCATCTTTACTTTCATTTGAGTTGCAGTGCAACAACAAGAAAAATGAATTTTAAGTTAAATGAGAGATGCCGCAGAATGTCAATAGATGTAATTCACTTGGAGCTTGACATTAACATTTGAACAAAAGAATAAATCACGAAATCTTGAAATCACATCAAATCGAAACAGCTTTTTATGTAGATTCATAGGATTACAGATTTGATAATTGAGTATCTCAGTGAAAATATCAACCATTAATGACAATTTAATATCATGCGTATTCTTTTTAATTCTTGCATTATTATATGTCAGATAAATCAAGATGCACATTACATGATCGTGTATAGTTTATAGTGATCATACATGAAAATACCATCGTTGTCGAAACTCTAACGAATTATATTGCTGTTCATCTGTCGTCTATGAAAGAAACTACGATTATTTGAAACATTCTTTATACTATAATACTTGCACACTTGTTGTTTTGTCTATCTATAGTTTGCACCGATAAGTGATAGAACCTTGATCTTGTTCTCAAAATATATACTCTAGAATTAGACACAAGCTTTCATTGGGCTTATTTGAAAACAATGGAAATGAAATTTTTTTCTTTTTATTAGCCACATAGCATGATGGTATGAACTATGCTTACTCAGTCTTTATTGTTATCATAATATTTTTTCGACTTTTTTCAATACTCTGAACATATTTTCAAAAACTGAGTATTTCTCTTTTAACGTAAATTCCAAGTACTCATTCGGAATGCTATCTTGGCGTTCGATTGTACTTGATAAAAGTCTAGTAGGAAACAGACTTCTAAAAATAATTCAACTTTGTATTATAGCCGTATGATTTGCTCGCACATATCATTTGACTTTAACGTTACAAGAAAAATTCAATTTATAAGTGTACTACGAAAATAAATTGCTTTGGTCACATTTGTACGATTAAGTGATGGCTACGAGCAAAAAGTAATAAGTACGAGAAAGATTAGGGTTCGTATTAAAAGATTAGTGTATCGAACACAAAAGAAAGAGCATCAGACAATGTCATTTTGTATATAGATATTAGCTCACTTAAGAAAAAGTAGAAAGAGTAGGGTGTGAGAAGTAGATACATTTCATATAGCTACAATATGGTATTTAGAGAAAAAAAACCGCTCATCGCCATTGTTTCAAATTAGGTCAAATAGAAGTTTGTCAAGAATTTAACGACACATCTGTTGCAACGAAGGTTAAGTGTCTAGCATTTATCTATGTTGAAACATGGGCAAAAAAAAGAGAGTGCAATCGATATGACATACCAAGTAGAAACCAAATTAACTACTTTTACAAACAGAAAAATACTGCCGAGTATTCATGATAAAAAGATCTGTTTTTATGATAGCTCGAGAAAAACTCATGGATGAAAATGATGATCATGAATTAACAGTTCTAATTAAAGTAATCAGTGTTTAGTTAGTTGCTACTATGCGTCAATCTTCTGAGATCAAGAGAAACTAGTGCATCTGTTGATAGTTAATGAGCAGAGAATATTGACTTAGTTGTAAAATTTTCATACAACATCGATCAACAATTAAGAAATTCTAGCAAGATCATAAAATTATTAATTCTAACATAAAATACGTTGGCACCAAAAGTCCTATAAGTGTAAAGCTACTATTTTGAGTGCCACTTACTGTACTAGAAAAATAACTGAATATTTTTAAATTCGATCTTGCATTTTACTGCCTGTATGTAAATCTCTCAATAATAATTGCCTATTTTCATCCGTAAAACTTTTTTAGCCTTGAAAGTCGTTGCCAGTCTATTGAAGTCTGATTCTCCTTCACGAATACTATTGATCTAGTATTATCAATTTCTTTTGGTTATCCTCTGTTATGAATGAAAGCAATACTTTTGATCATTGATCAATATCTAATCTTACATTTGACAAGTTTTAATACCGAATAAAAATAATACTTCAGCTTCTAGTATTACCCAACCACTTCAGACAGCTTGTGATCTGTCCCCTATCAAATTCAGTGCATTATCTAGAACGTTGTAATCTAATTGAAATATTGTGAATTATTGAAATTTTCAAATGAACAGAAGAATTTGCTAAATGTATTGAATCAATAGGTTAAAGTCAGCAGATATATGATTCAGCATTCTCTAATATAAATCTGGAAAATTTAACTTGAGATGATATTGGAAATTTTTGTATGTAGTACTTTTGAATTTTAGAATGAAACATATTGATGAGAATTGTTTTTTTTTACGTTTTTTTGATTGAGATACTAAAAGATGCAAAAATGAATAGGAACATTATCGGTACAGATTGGTACTTAAACTTGAATATTAACAAAATCCAAATAGATTTGAGCAATTTCTTTTTTTCAAAGAAAACAAAATCTCCGAGACACATTGTACATAAATCGGATTTTGTCAACATACAATTTCAATTAAACATAACCCGGAAATGACAAGACGAAATCGAAGGATCTATAATAGCTATGTTCGCAGTCGACTTTCATAGATTAATCTAGATCAAGTATGACGAGATGTATAAAGATCTATATTAAAAAAAATAAAGCCGGGTTATATCAATGACTAGGATTAGAGACACTATTTTATTCTCTCGTCCTACGTCTTGTGTTATTCTTTTGTACTTTTTTCAATTTGAATACGAAAAAAAGTCAAGTTTGAATTTGTATTAAGCATCGAACGAATTTGATAACCTTCCACAGGATCATTTACCATCGTATGGATGTATGGAAAATGTCAATCATTGAGGGAGACGTCAAGGATATTGTTCTTATGTGTATATTTATAGATGCACGAATATTTGTTCATGGATTAAAGATCTATTTAAGTGTACGTGAAAAGTAAAACCCCTTACATTTTCATATAAATAACCGTCACTTTCGTTTTACATTCACACTCGTTACATTACAACACATTTACTCAAGAGCGATCATGTTGGCTGTTGGTTGTATTAGCATTTTGCTACTTTCAGTTGTGAATACTGCTGGTAAGTTTGAAAAGAATAGAGAAGAGCTTGATATCAATGTCTAATACTACGATATGTTCTAGCTGGTAACTGTTTGGTTACTGGATACTGTGGTGCTGGTCTTTGTTGTTCAGCATTTGGTGCTTGTGGTTCAGGTGCTCAGTATTGTGGTTCTGGAGGTGTTGCCTATCAAGGATGGTCAGGTTCACCATATGCTGGTAGTGATTGTCGTTTATCAGGCTGTGGAAATGGACACTGTTGCTCTCCCTATGGCTAGTATGTATGATATATTTTGAGATGCATTCTTTAATACGATAGATGTCTGATGAATTAGCTGCGGACAATCACCAGAATATTGCGGTGGTGCTCCAGCTGTTCTTGTCGTTGCACCTCCACCTCCACCACCTCCTCCACCAATGCCTACTATAACCAACTGCCGAGTAACTGGTTGTCCATCTGGTTCATGTTGTTCACAACAAGGATTGTGAGTAATTTAGTTTTCCATCTGATAAAAAATTTGTAGGATACATTTAACGTATCGATATTCTCATGTATATAGTTGTGGAAGTACAGCTGCTTATTGCGGTAATACTGCCTATGGTAATTGTGGTGCCACAGCATGTGGAGCTGGTCTCTGTTGTACACGATATGGATAGTATGTAGATTGATTTGCAGTAACATTTCATAAACATTGTTTTTTCTTCACGCATGACACTTCTAGTTGTGGTACCATCGGTGCCTATTGTGCATTTCAAAAATCATCTGGTGAAAATCCACCAGTTTCAATTGAAGGTGAATTTAAAGGACGAGCAACATATTACAATGAAACCAAGGTCGGCTCGGAATACTCTACATGTGGTATTCAACGAAGTCAATCGTTGGATGACAGTGACAAGAAAGTTTACAGTGCTGCACTTAATCAAATACAATTTGATCCTTACACTGTTGATGGTATTCCAAGTTCAAATCCAATCTGTCAAAAGAAAGCTGTAGTTAAAGGACCAAAAGGTGAAATCTTTGTTCGATTCGTCGATCGATGCCCTGACTGTAAAGCAGGTAGAATATCTTTTTACTAATGAAATTACTGTTGTCTGTATTTTAATATTTATTTATTTCAAATTTAGGCGATCTTGCTTTAACACAGGAAGCATTTATTGCAGTTGCTGGAGAACTTGGCAGTGGTCAAACAAGTGTCGAATGGCGTTTTATTTAATCGACAAGCAAAATTTTAAAATTTAGATATGAACAGTCTGTTAAAGCAAAAAAAAAGAAGGAGGAAAAATATTATTAGACAAGTTTTTTTTCTTTTTTTCTACTTATTTATGTAGATATCCTTTTTTTGCCCTTTAAGATCTATTATATAAATAAACAGTTTTCATTGCATAAATACATCCATTGTGGTATTCTACAACATGGAATAGTGAAAATGATAAATGAGATGATAATGTCTCAAAAAGCTTAATCTATTGTGTTACAAAGAGAAAGAAAGAAAAACTTAAGTAGCTGTAATTTTCTTTTCTTGCTGTAAGTACTCAGAAAGATGTGCAAGAACGGAGAATATGCTGTTATTCTAGTCTAGAAACGAGCTAATAATATTTCATGAAAGACTAACAAAAAGTAAAAAAAATATCTTAAATAAAAATTTTTAAATTCAAGAGGCTTTCTTTGTTTATATACTTGAGATTTTATGAAGTTCATGTGATTATTTACATGATTGCCCATATTATCTAATTTTCTGAAAATCATTAGTTTTTTAATAATGATTTTTTTAATAAGCTTATCCTATTTTTTCTCGAGCAGAATATTTTATGGAATACTACGAGGTGAAAATAGTTGGTTGTCTTGGTGCAGAAATGAAATATCGATGAGAGGAAATACGATTAAGTCTGTTGAAACGTGCATCCGCAATATTTTCATATTTACGCTTCTATAGATATATATATATATACATATATATTTATAAATATATGACAGAAAGGATTCCGTAAGGCAAAAGTAAAGGATCAAATATGCTATATGGAATTCTGCTTGAAAGTTGTCGCGATGGCATTTGTCTTAGATATGGATCATCAACATGGCAAAGAATTGTTGAAGACTTAAGTTTTGAATCTGAATCATTCACTACTCTTGGACGTTATGATGAATCGATCATTGAAAGAGTTGCTGAATGTAAGATTAATTTTTCTTTTTTATACATGTTTCATATTTATTTATTTCTAATCAATTTCATCTACACAAATCGATGCATATATATATATATATATTGGTAGGTCTGGCAGAAACTCTCAATGATGGTACACCAGACTATTACATGCAATTTTTTGGTGAATGCTTCGTAAATTTTTTCACAACGTATGGCTATGATAAAATTTTACGCGTAGCTGGCCGCCATTTTCGTGATTTTCTTTTATCTATTGATCAACTGCATGATTCAAATAGATTTAGTTTTCCAAAAATGAAATCACCATTATTTCATGTGACGGAAGAAGATGAGAATGGTGCAATTTTACATTATAAGTAAAAATAAAAACTCATCATTATAAGAAAATTATTTATCTATTTAAAAAAATTCAGATCTAAACGTCGAGGTTTTCAACAATACGTTATTGGACAATTACGAACTTGTGCAACGAAATTTTTCAAACAGGAAATATTTGTTCGTATTCAAGAAGATCTTTCGTCGAACGAATGTATGAATTTTCAAATTTCTAAACAACCAGCTAAAATACACTCTTGGCTTTAGACACGCACACTGTTTTTCGTGTGGACTTTAATAATCTTTCGGCAAGAAAAGTGAAGAGAAGCATTGTGACCAACCCAACTTTGCCTGACGTGACTGGTTCAACATTTTTTAAAGTAATATTGTATTTCTTTTTGTCATTAAGATCTGGAATAGAAGAAAAAAGAACAAACTAATATAAAGGACATTATTTAAAGAAAAGCATTTCCGTCTATTTACCGGGAGGAAGTTATTTTCGAATGGCAATGTTCCAAAGAGCGCTATCTATAATTATAGGATGTTCGTCTGTAGGATAGAAAATTCATAAAATAAGAAGACTTAAGACGTAAAATTTCATATTAACATCATACTGTTGTGTTCGATAGTTTCAACTGAAACAACACAATCGAATATTTCACTACGTATATTCTAAAGAAGATAGGATCTTTATTGGATTTATTTAACCGAAGAACTTTCAGATAACAAAAAATGATGATTAAGATCATGTCTTTACTTGAGAGTTTGTTCTATTCTATGAACATGCATTTTGAACATGTCTTTATATAGATATTTCCGTTTGCTATTTTAATTGATGCAAACATGCGGATACATCACATGGGAGCTTCGATAAAAGAAATTTTTCCAATTGGTACAGTTTTGCTTGGCCGTCATTTTGAAGATGTTTTTCGTCTCATTCGACCCGATATTGTATTTGAATGGAGTCGGGTTTGTTAACATATTTGTTCTATATACGATTATGAAATTAAGAAATGACAATATTTATCTTCAGGTGATTTCTTATGGTCGACATTTAGTATTTGTCATCGAAAATCGCATTCCACTTCGTCCAAATGTATCTACACTTGCAAAGAAATTCGGCATAACAAGCACTGCACAACTTCGCCTTAAAGGACAAATGAAATTAATACTTACATGGAATATGATTGCTTTTCTCTGTCGTCCCATGTATAGTTTAATATTCGATTGACTATTCCTATTAAATTTATGTTTGATTTAGATTAACAACGACAGACGAAATGCTGTCTATTGGTTTATTTCTACATGATTTGAATTTTTATGATGGTAGCAGTGAAATCCTTATTGCTGGTATGCAACATGCTCGAACATTGCAGGCAGCCATCGATAAACAACAAGCATGGATAGCAAAATTAAAAAATTCTAAACGAGAATTACAAGAATGGCGTCGCAAAGGAAAACGTCTTTTATATAATATGATGCCAAGGCATGTGGCACAGTTATTACAAGATGGTGTTTTAGCCAATTCAATATGTGAAGTAAGAATATTGATAAGTTTAGCAAAAACAATGATTAGAGATTATTGTTTGATTTTTGTTATTTGATTTGCTAGTCTCACAAATTAATAACTGTTCTGTTTGCATATTCAATTGATTTTAAAGAAGTTGTGCAAAAATCAAAACCGGAACAAATTGTTGAATCAATAAATGCTACTGTAAATGCATTCGATCAATGTGCAGAACATTTCGATGTATTCAAAGTTGAAACGAAAGCTGATTCATCGTATATGGTTGTAGCTGGTATTCAAGATCGTTCAGTCCATGCACAACGACGTGGATCAACAACGGTAATATTTCACGTTTTTTAGCATGTGATAAACAATTTATAGAAGTCATGAAATTGTTTTCGTGAGTTCTTTTTTCAAGCTCATTTTTACGATAAGAAACACATCATTCGGGCGAAATTACACTATGATTAAGGTTTCGATTTGTAGAAGGAAAAATGCTTCGATTACTTGTAAATGTGACAATGTTGTTTGACTTATCATAGTTTATCGATGCTTCGCCGGATTGTTTACAAGGATCGTTCGAAGTATTTTTTTTCACCCGAAGTGTAAGGTCGTACAACATAAGTGATTAAATCACTCGACATATACCTTCAAGGTATGTTGTTCAAGGTTGAATTGTATTCAAACACACTTTCTTCATAAATTACAAGACGAATCATCAGCCTGAGAACATATTCTGAATGTTTAGGTGTACTTAATTCTGCATAGTAA
Organism: Rotaria macrura; assembly: GCA_900239685.1. Taxonomy (NCBI): domain Eukaryota; kingdom Metazoa; phylum Rotifera; class Eurotatoria; order Philodinida; family Philodinidae; genus Rotaria; species Rotaria macrura. The sequence continues at coordinate 186,449 of OENT01000097.1, read as the reverse complement.
CATAGTATGTGATTTTTTATGCATCGATAAGTAGATCAAATGATTTACGGAACGATGGATAAGTCGGATTTTCTTTTTGACTTCCTGAGATAGAACTCAAACAGTATCACCGAGAATCTACAGTTGTGAAACATATTACCTGACCATGTCTTTCACTTTAAACGTTATATTTCACTTGATGTCTAGATTTACTTGTGTTTCACTGTCGTATAAAATTTTATATCGAACACTTCTTGTAAAGTCTTATTACGATGAATTTGCAATACGAAAACTATCGATTCGAACATTACAAAAAATAAATACTTCTCTCTTTTCTTTCTGACACTGACAACTGTAATCAGAAATTTAAAGCATGCAGCACAAAACAAATCTATCTTATAAATGTAGTTCATTTAATTTTTCTTGGTAGAGTGGTTCTACGCTACATAGTGTGGCACTGACAGAAGAGCTCGGTAGTGATGTGAAAAATCCATTGGGTCTTAATCAAGCAGAAATTATTGCTGGACTTTCACTTGAATTAGTCAAGAGTACCAAACGACTCATAAATCCAATGACAGAACATCCATTTCGAGTGAAGATTGGTAAGTAAAGAAATAGTTCAGCTTTATTTTTGATAGGCTATTTTTCATTTCTTCATAGGTTTTCATTCAGGACCGGCTGTCGGCGGTATTGTTGGTGCGAAAAATTTTCAATATTGTCTTTTCGGCGATACAATCAATACGGTAAAGAAATAAATTAGTTTGTCGTCTCGTTTAGTATCGATATGACGTCGAACAACAATAGATTTTTGGATTATTTTTTCGTGTTACATTCCAAAGAAAAGCCAACACTAAATTGAACTCTGATAAATATTCTTCGTATTTTGGCTGGAATATAAATTTAAAATACAAACTATATGCTTGATTTTATTTCATTTTTATTTATTATTTGTTTCCATACTTTAGGCAAGTCGAATAACAACAACAGGAGAAGTACGGAATATTTTATTTGAAGAAAAAAAAAGAACTCTTTGAAATTATTTCGTTAATTTTAGCCAGGACGCGTTCATATAAGTCATACATCTTATGCATTGCTCAAAGAAACAGTTTATTTTGAAATTCAAAATAAAGGCAAAACAGAATTGAAAGTAAAAATCACTAAACAAATAATGTTTTTTCTTTCAATATTAAGTTAATTTCTTTGTTTCTTTTTTGAAACAAAAACAAAACGATTAGGGTAAAGGTATAGTTGATACATATTGGCTAACCGGTCCAAAATCCGATTATACATCGGCCCTTGAACATGATCCGTACAGACATCATGATGAAAGTCATACAGCCATCAGTCAACATCAAGCAAATATGTATGAAGGGAGTCTAACAAACAATGTTGATGTTAATAATCAAGAAAATCGTTTATCGCCCACCAAACGAACACAACTTCAAAATAGACGAGGTTCAGTTGTAAGTGGAAACTGTCCGTTTAGTGGTCAAAGCTTAGGAATAAAAACAGTTACATAACAAATGACAAAAAAATCCTATTTATCTCTCACATTGTATTTATCTATTTCGCTAAAACTAAAACTGCTTACTATTTAACATTATACATGTACGTATGTATTTTATAATTGAACAAAAGTATTGGAAAGTTTTGATATAGCATTCTAAATAGAAAGAAAACTAATACTTTACAATTGAACTTCAATTATGTGTTATATCATACTTCGAGACGAGTCAGTTTCTCGAAAACATTTGCAAAACTAGCAGATTGATTACAATTAGAACAAGGATCTACATTATTGACAGTTACACATGTAGGAGATTCATTGTTGATTGTGTTCGGTTGTTGTATTATTTCACATGTATTAGATGATGATTGCAACGAAGGACAACATATGGGCTTAGTTGAAACATATGAATGAAAAGGATTAGAAATCGATGATTCAATATTTTTCGGAGGTGTAATCATGATAGATACAACACGATCGATAATTTGATTGGTTAATAAACGTGGCTGAAGCAATGAAATGAATGATAGAAAAAAAATCTAATATTGACGAGTGAAGCGAATGAGTCAAACAGAAATATTTAAATCCATTACAAGGAAACATAATCGATAATAGACATTCAATGGCTTTATGACAAGATCTAGATCAGAATATGAACAAGCTTGAACGGATGCGAGACTATACTCTATACTAATGATTAAGATCTATATTTATTTTCATAACTCTGCCATTCAAAATAAAGCGATAGTAGAAAATTCAAAACAAAAAGTTCTAATCCAACAATTTATCTGTCAGTTCATTTTTCAGATGTTTAATTTCAAAACGGATTCGATTTACATGATTGCCTATTGCAACCCACTAGTGTTCGAGCTATACTAAATGAATTGAGAAAGATCCATTAGTTTTTTATTAAAATTTTCTAATTTATCAAAATTACCTCACGGTGAAACATCTAGCTCATACTTTTGATGGGATTTTCCAAGAATAGCTTTCCCCTTTTTCTTTATAATATGCTTTAGAGAATCATGATTCTTTCTTAATTAGTAAGTAGATAGTTGAATCTCGTTTTATCTGACATAATCTAGCTAAGATATACTCGTCGCTATAAATATGAAATTGTTCATCTCCCTCACGACTGGATATACTTCCGTACAATAAACTTCTCCTCAAGTACAGCTAAGTACTATCATCAGTAAACTAATACAAAGATCTGATAATAAGTTCAACACATCTTCATTATGTTCTGAAATAATCATCCTAGTCAAATTTGTTCATATGAATTCATCGTTCAAGCGTTTCACATGCTCATCTTTATTCAACAATTTTCATTAGCTTGTTGACTCAAGGATTTAGACTTCCCTATTGAGAAATAGTCACTATGTTCAGCGGAAAATTTTTAATTGGAGACAGTCCAATTCATCAAGTTCTAATAACAAAATGCTTTCATATTTATAACATCACTTTTCTTGAAAATTTTTTTAATGATTGTTTTAATCATTATCTGCATGAAATGCACAATCGTTTTCATAAAATGTTGTAAATCTCCTTCTAATTAGACATCCTTGAATAGTGAAAGAAACTTTATTCTAGATCATTACTTTTCATTCTATTTAAAAGACACATAAAATTGTCGTGTGCTCCTTGTTCTTTCTTTGAAATACGCATCTAGTGATTATTATACGCAAGCGCATTTCTATAAATAGATAATCAATTTTTGAGAACTTTTCAAGACATCGACTTTGTCATTATCGTGTTGTATATAAAAGAAAATTTCTCTTTGAACAGTTCTTATAAATTAAAGAAAAATGAATCCGTGTGGAAAATTTCCACTCACTATATCCGGGTATCGTTCGAAATATGATGGTGAAAATCTCAATCGTAGCGTGTCTCACACAATAACAACATACATATACTAACTATTCAATTGCAACGATATTGTACTTTAATTTGAAATCGATTTAGAGCGGAGCACAGACGAGCTAACAATCGAATAAGATAAGAATGAACCGATAGCCGATTTCGAGCATGATTTTTTCGTGAAAACTTGATCAAATAATAGATTTATCTAATAGATCACATCGAAGAAAAACAATGGTCCAATTTAATTTTTTTTAGGAGTTACCAAATCTTAATCGTTACTATTCTTAAGCATATGTTCTTAGTATTTTTTAAGAAGTAAAAAACAGAATCTGTATTTTCTTTTTATCCTTTACTTCTTGACACAGAATTTCACTGACAAGTATTTGTGCACATTCAGCTACATCATGATATTCATCAGGACCAATTAAGCACTGTAATTTACTAAGTATTTTCTTCACAATATATTCCGTAATCTAAATCATTGAAACAAAATTATAAATTTAAACTGAAAAACTCTTACTAATCCATCTTCACCACATGTTGAGAAAGTATTCATATTCGGTTGACTATCACACAGTTCGTTACCGCATTGTGATAAAAATCTTTTGCGATGTGTAACACGTACAGTTTCATTTCTTTCCGATGGAAAAATCGTTCGATCTTTATTATTGTTACTATTCCTATGCGTTGTACTCGAATTTTTGACATTATTTTGATATAAGAGCCAATCTTGAAAACGATTGTATCGTCGATAAATTTTAGCTTTTAAATTATCAGTTATACAATATTGAGGATATGGTCGATAGTAGAATGCTCCATAATCTTGATTCGTTGTTTGCCATGATTCAGAACAATTTGCTCCTGTAAAACGTGTTAATAAAGTAGATTGTATTGGACGATAATCATCAATATTCGAACAATAATTAATTGTTTCACATGGATGGATTGCATGTTTTTCGCAGATATCCATTCTGTAGGTTTATCAACATTGAGATAATTTGTTTCTTTCAATATAATAATAGAGGAGAAGAAAAAAAAAATAATGTATGAAACAATGAAAAAAAAACACGGCGCTCTTCTTCATTTTTTTTTCCATTGAATTCGTATTTTCTGATCGGTTTTATTAAAAGAACATTCATTGAAATTCAAACATTTTGTAATTGAATACAATCATCAGAATAATAATTCGAGTCAATATTCGGCTGAACAAAAGACACTCTATTCGAGACAATAGAAAGGCAACACACAAAGATACTAATGCGAAGGGTGTGAGAATACAATTAACTCTTAGTTTGATTCTACAAGTGAAAATTTTCAAAACTAGAACGATAATCTTACAATCACTCACAGTTCATCAATCGAAGTTTAAATATATGAACATTTTCAACATTAAACATATCAAATGACAGATCAAAATTTATACTAGACGATCATAGCTGAAAATTTAAATTTAAATCATATTTTCTTATATGAATAATTTAATGCAATCATAGACTTTGAATTTATATCAAATAGTCAGTATGATAAGATTCGTCTTAACTTGAGAAACTAAAATAGACATAGTCACTTGAATACTGTCGTTTTTTTTTTCGATATTTCACGCATCAATCTATAATTAAGACTTGTTAGTTCTCTCTGCCGGTTTCTCAATTAATTAACTTTGGAAAAAAAAAGTTTCATATTATTCGATATACACTAGAACCGGCAATATTTTATTTCAAAGAACTATTGGACTTTCGTGCATGTTTATTGATCATCAGCTCGAGAAAAATAGAATCTTTTTTAAATCGTTATCATTAGAAGAGAGAATGTTTGAAAGTTCAATTACACTTCGCATGAATTCATATTGAATTGATTTGTTTGGGCACGATAGAAATTTACTCGTAGTCAATAAACGTTATGATTATTTCAATACGACTGTAAGTTTTTATTTATTGTCACGAAACTAGTTCATGGAATAGAAACTTCGATGATGACTTTTCAAGATAATTTAATTACTGAATTTCAAGTCCATCTTCAGGACTATCAAGATGTACAGTGGATTTCTTTCACAGATCATGTTTTAATGAAATTATAAAAAAATTCTTCCTATCTTAAAGTTTCGCTTACAATTTAATCTTTCAAGGTCTCAAAGCTAGTTGTATTTCCAACAATACATAAATCATGCTACTAATGCTCACGTATACATTTTCCAAGCAGATCATATGAGCATATTCAACTAAAAGAAGAATGATGACAACTGAATCGATCTGATAGATCGATTTATTTTGATTTTCGATTCAATATCGATAGTCTTATTCGTGACAACACGATTTGCAATATATATATCTGAAGTTGATACGCTTGAAGTCAATCAAGATAAAAGCATAACTCAAAAGTATTGATATTAACCTCGAATAAATCTACTCGTTAAATAGCATCTGAAGATTTTTTTGAATTATATCTTTTTTTTAGAAAAACATGTCTACTACTGAAGTGATAAAAATGATGAGTATGATTTCTTTTCTTGTTTTACTCCTTCGAAATAATGAGTTTGCCATAGGAAAAACAGCGTATATTGATGTCTGAAAATAATTACCTATTTCTTTATCCGAAAAGTTGCTCGTTAAGAGCAAAATAAACAATCTATAAACTTGGTCTCTGATTGCCATCAAATGAGGCCATTCTTATTTTCGCATTCTATTTGTTCGCATTTGAGGACGATGGTAACAACAACACTGTTGTCCTCGTACTTTTACAAAGAAACATATACGTGAAAGCATACAAACTAATCAATTGATATATAGGTACGTCATTGAAGATTTGCTGTTCTTTTACATTAATAAAGTAGTATATGTGGCAAAAGTCTGAAATAACATCATAAATATTCTTGAATCATTTGCTTTTAATAGACATGTGAGAAAACAATTACTGAACCTTGATTTTTGTTTTCGATAGTTTTTATTTAATAATTACTGATGTGAACGACTATTTTCTACATGTATCTATGTCTTTTGTTTACTATGCATGGTCGCTCACCGTAAATACTATGTTATTTTCTTTCTCTCTCTCTCTCTCTGTCTCGGTGTCGTCTCTTCCTATATTTTTCGGGCCTCTGTTTAAAAAAAATTACCTAGTGTCTCACATTGGCAAATCTTAATATGTTGGTAGTAAAGCCCTCTATATACTTCGATGATAATCTATTGTATCATAAGAAAAGGAATTTCTACAGAAGATTCGATCAACTCGCTAATCATAAAAGGAATGTCCCAATCTATGACCTTCGTTTGATTATCCTTCGGCACGGCGAACGTGTCGATGTAACTTACGGTGAGCACTGGTACGATCAAATTTTCGGAGGTGTTCCATCAGCACCACCACAGAGCTATCAACATCCAATATTACCGCATCGATTACCATATCGTTCAAATACATTGCTCTATATATTTGACCCGCCAATAACACGAAGTGGTCAACAAAAGGCAGTACAACTAGGCTCATATTTAGCAAGACTCCGTGCTAGCGCTAATTATTGTTATGTATCACCTGCATGTCGTAGTGTGCTAACAGCAAGTGGTGTTCTACAAGGTATGAATAGAAACAATGTTCCGATGCGTATTGAACCGTCTCTGTTTGAACCACTGAATTGGAATAAACCATTACAGGAACTGGGTAACATATCGCCATTCATGTCATCAGGAGATTGGGCAAATTCAGGTTACAATATAGATAGACGCTATCGAAGACTTAATGATTACTTAAATCCGAACGAAACAGAAAACGATTATTACACTCGAAGTAAGAAACTATTTGAAACAATTATCCGACGTCATAGTCCTGGTGTACAACAAACACTCTATGGACAGGCACATGCTCAACGTCCAACTATACTCATTGTTGGTCATGCAGCATCACCAATCATTTTCCCTAATATCGCTTTACGAGAACAATTCGATCCAATCTATTTCGGAGAGCAATGTGGCGAAATACAGTATCTACAGACTGTCGTTCTAGATCGTAATGCTGCCACTCATACGTGGAAAGTTCGCAGTGTGATGCCTTCTGTTTAAAACATTGTAAACATTCATGTTACAAAAAAAAAAGAATATAATATTAGCCATATCTTTTTTCATTTGGCCATGAAACGAGCAATAGAGACAGCCTTCGTTCTTATGCAAACCTGTCTGCCTTATCAAAATCAGTAAGGAAAAAAGAGGCCATGCTTTATGCATAAACAGGTATTTTGATGTGTATATAGAAAGAGAAAACGAAAGGCAGTGCACTCAAGGCGTGTGCATTATATAGATGATTGATCTATTAGGGTAGAAAAAAAAAAGTAATTTTAATAGCATAATCAACAATGACCAATTCAACCAATAATATTATTCCTTTACGAATAGATGAAGACTCATTATTGGATAATACAACAAATAAGTATCCGCTTCTAGGGAGCAGATCAAAACCAATTCATTTAATACCGATAAGATCTGAAGATATTTCTCATTCGCTTAGTAAGCAAAAGAAACTACACAAAAGAAGAAGCGTAAATCGTTACATTGACTCAAGCGATGAGTCTCCTTCTCGATTGACAGTAACTTCTAAAAATTATTATGAATACGAACGATATCACGATCATCATCAACACTATGATCCACCACCATCACCCCAACAACAACAACAACAACAAGGGCAAGCTATTGATGGGTGTGACATGCGGTTTTTCATCATTCGACATGGTGAACGAGTGGATCGATTTTTTGGTTCCAACTGGTTTATGTTAGCATTCGATCAATTCGGTCAATACCATCCATTTCATATAAACCTCCCAGAATCTTTACCGAGGCGTTCAAATCCACAATTTTGGGCAGTGGATGCACCAATAACACGTGATGGTTTAAATGCTGCAAAAAACGTAGGTCGAGTTCTAGGGTTAAATCAATTTGCACCAACATATGTTTATTCATCGCCAACAATGCGTTGTGTATTAACAGCATATCAAATATTAAAGGGTTTAGGCTTAGAAAAGAAAATACCAATACGCATTGAACCTGGCCTATTAGAACTAGGTTCAGCACGATACGGAATGGATATTTTTCTTAGTCCATCTGATTGGTATAAGTATGGTGTGTATGTTGACTTATCTTATCAACCAATAATGACAATTGTGCCTCCAATAGAACCTACCGATGCATATTATCTTCGTTCGAAATATGTCATAAGAGAAATCGAACAACGTCATGATAATGGAAGATCTTCATTAAATAATATACTTATTGTTGCACATGCAACATCACCCGATACTTTAACATGGGATTTAGTTGGACGAAATCCAAATATTTATGATCTATACGCATTATCAATAAATATTGGTTACCTTCAAATGGTTATAACTGAACGAAAACGACAAAATAAACTTTGGTCCTTAACACAAATACCTCTACAATCAACAACACTCAAGTGGATTTAGTTCTAGTTCTTTCTTCCTTTTTCTAACGCTTTTCATACATAGAAAGTGATATTTGTTGATAAAAACAAATGAGCATAATGTTTTCGTTTATTATTTTTTTCTTATCATCATATACAATAAGACAACGACGATAATTTTGCTTTTCTTATTCTTCTCTCTTTACAGGCACAGACACATTTAAAAACACGACAAGAAAAAAAAAGAAAGAAAACCAATTGGAAAGTCGAATTATAGTTATGAAAAGAAAGAAATTTTTCGTTTGTTTTCTGCTTTTTAATAATTTCGCGTTGTTCTATCGATAATGCTGTTGTTGTTGCCACATGGCGGCTGCTTCATCATGTGCACCGCTCCAATACGATTGTTGTGCATTAGAAAATGGTCCTTTTGATGTAGCAGTTGTATTAGCTCGATATTGTTGAAAATAGGCATGCATCATGTCTGCATTAGGTGATGTTCCATATTGTTGATGATAACTTGGATGTGTTGATGATATACCGTACGATGTCAATGTACGTAAACTAGTATGATCGGGTTTGGCTCGTTTGAATGTTGATGAAGGATAGTCACCAATAGCTGATGGCTTATTTTTTGGTTCAGCTGGCCCAACTGTTACACTAGAACCTAAACGAAAAGAAGATTTCAGAGAGAAAAAAAAACAAATTTTTCAATATCATCATTTACCATTGATAATATGTGTACCGAATAATGTTCGTACAATGTTTGAATCATGAAATGTAACGAAAGCGAATGAACGTGCTGGTTTTGGTATATAAACATCTTTAATAGCTCCGAATTTAGAAAAATATTGTCGTAAATCATCTGGTGTAATATTATCAGGAAGACGAGCAACGAAGATTTTTCTAGCACATTCCGGTTCATGTACATTTGTCTTCAAAATTCAAAAAAAATTAATTAATTAACCGTTTTCTATCCAATCATAAAAGAATCCAATGATACACTTTGTACTTTAACTACATATCATCAATCATCACTCAACGAAAAGCCGGTGTCCTTAATTTTAAGAAAATGATCAAACTATTACTACTACGATAGCTGCTTCTTAGTGTACAAATAGTCGGCTATGGTTAACTTTTATACATTTCTAGCTTCTAACAACTATCGACTACATTGATGTAGAGTCCAACACTAAATTCCTTTCTTTATGACATCAAGTTGCATCGCAAAAAAAAACCGGATCGATTTCTGAATTATTTGAAGAGGAACACTTTTCTGTTGTTGTTCTGGTTCTTGTATCAATAGGGCATACTTTAATTCATGTGAATGTACGACGCTTTAAAGGAATTAGTCAATATCAGTAAATTTGATGAACGTGAAAAAGTTCACTAACTTTTGAATCTGGAATTTTAACATCAACATGCCGCCCATCGATAAAATGACGTTTATTGATAACAGCCAATTGAGATTCGTAATTTTTAAATCGAATAAAACCGAAACCACGCGATTGTCCATTCGCATCTCGTTTGATCTATAGACAATATATTTTTATAATTCAGTTTTACTTTCATATGTGCTTTCCTACTTCACAAAATATCAGTTCACCAAATGCTTCGAAACATTTTTTAACATCAGCTTCAAGACTTCGATAACTTATTCCGAGTACAATTAAATCAACACAACGACGATTGGGATCACTGTCTACTTCACTAAGTATAATGTTTGTCTCGTGTCCATATTCAACCTTTTGCATTCCACTTTGTCCGACAGATGATAGTACCAATTCATCTTGCTGTTCACCAACTCCTTTTCGTTTAATATCTGATGAAATAGCTATTAAGTTTCGAAAAAAAGATTCATAGTGAATAAACTTCTTTGTGTTTTCATTTAAGAAAAATAATGTGCTCACGTTTAGAACAAACAGTAACATAAATAGTATTTGGATCCCAGACACCATCTGGGTGATAGAGTTTGCCATCCACTACTCGAACACTGAGGGATGAAAAAAATGCATACATATATATTTATATGAATAATTACATTCGATAGAATGAAATAATATTATGATATACATAAAAGCTAAAAAGTGCAAAATGGGGAGGAATAGAACCACCGCACATTTCACTCAACACACACAAAATCTAAAACAACAAACAAACACGTTCACTCACCCTCTCCACACACTCGTCTCACAATTGCGATATTTCAACGCACTCACACCTTGAAATTGAGCAGCGAGTGTGCTCAACGAAACTGATCCATCAGCACCACCATCAACTGGAATCTCGACTATATCATTAATTTTTGCTTCGTCAGCTACTCGTATAAACATAACTGGGTTTGACGAGATATGTAATTAAACTACAATGAAAAGCGTACGTATATATATATATATATGCATATACACTATTCTTTTATAGGTAATCGATTCGAATCCACCGATTGTCTCAAGTTATGCAACCCAATCAACAAACAACTCCAGTAGTCAGAACAACCCGAGAAAAAAAAGGAAGAAGAAAAGAAATGATGTATATCGGTCATGAAAGACTATACTCAATACGACACGTGAGCAATAGAGGTCACTATCAATCAATCATCGATAGGGATATAATATATTTCATGCGTCATGCTGAGCTCTAATATTTGAATGTAATTTACAAGAATTCATAAGAGCAAGATCTTTATAAATGATTCGAAATCTCTGACAGTTGATTTCACTGCTCTCTGCAACGCTAGCATCATAATATAACTAGAAGTCAGCCATGATTCAGGCTTTACATTCTGTTTCTTTGAAAAATTGTCTTTGGCTTAACTGCAAGTATCTCTTCAGCCTCTATAGTCGGTATCTGCAAAATTACTTTTTTCCAGTCCCGGCCCCGGTTCCTATACCAATCTTAATTGTAACTAAAACGTACTATTTTCACATATAAAAACACACTCAGAATCTGCTTTTTTTCAAAATGTACACGCCCGACATATAGATGCCAACTGACAATACTATTTGAGAATGAAAGAAATATCTTTGATTCGAGAACTAGAGCTTGTATTTTTAAGGAAAGTTTCGAATATTTTCGTAAGGTCAAATCTCAATCTTATGTTTATTTTTTATTTCCGACAAGTAGAAAAGTTTTTCTTAAGTAAAGTATGGATGAGTACAACCAGAAAAATAAGCAATTCACACTACAAATACTGGAGCAATGATAAAACACTATAAATAAGGGGATGTTTAAACTAGTTGTGCAGCAGTGGCAGTGTAGAACTGGGGACTGAGTATCTATACAGCTCAACTCATTATCAAATAAGTAGGAGTCACCTTTTTAAGTGTCACCATAAGGCATCTAGAGATAGGAGTGCATTAGGTACACACGAATTCTACTTAACTAGGTGTCAGTCCAATTCAGTATAGATTTAACTGATCTAGCATTCAATCAATAGTTAGTAACTTTATGATTTTAATCCATTATATTATCTCATCTTGGTAATGAATTGAGTTATATAGATACTCAATCGAACTGAGTATCCAGTCAACTGTTAGTGATGGATACTTAGTTTAAACGGCTATCGAATCAAATCTATGTATATTTTACTTTATATACTCGATAGCCTAATCAATTTTCGACGAAAATTCGATTCTTAGAAACAGAATCTAGGTGCGTAGAAAATTTTATCAAATTCGGAAACAAAAATAGCCGATTTAGAGATTTTTGGTCAAAAATGAGTAAAAAACTTTCAAAATATACAATTTAATACTTGATGAAAAAAAGCAGACTGGGATCACTTTGCAGATCCCTATCCTATATTGATCGTGAAAGAATAAAAAAATGAAATATAAAATCTTAATAATTGACTTCCTTATGACAGAGAAGATCTAGAAAACCATTCTTTTCCAGTAGCTCTAAAGTCTTATTCTAGTACACTTTTTTTTCTTCTTTTTAAATCGGTAGAGAATCTTTCTCAATATTCATATAAATAAGATTTATGCAACAGATGCCATTCAAAGTACTTTTGATAAACTTTCTCTAATTTATAAAGAATGCCGACTTTCTTGCAAAGCCACTGTATTCTACGGAGTGCTTCAATGAAGAGAAACATGTCAAGGGGTTTGAGTGCAAAGAATTTCTGAGAGTTAAAATTACACAGTTTCATCTTTTTATTGATAAATGAAAGTGAAATTACTTTCTTCATTAGACGATGCATTATCAATCAAAAAAAAACGTCTCAATCATAGGATGAAACAACGAAATCGGAAACGATAGCGAGTTGTATATCGGACAAATGATAAATCGTAAAGAGGAGAACGACAAAACTTACAAGAGAAAGAAATATGTCAGTGATGGAATAGATGTGTGCGTTCGTACATTTCTTTTATGCTTCGATGAAAAAATTCATCTCTAAGGAAAACAAATGGTTAACAAATATCTTTACGTAAATAAATTAAAATTTATCACTTTATTACCATCGTTGATGTGCGTCTATGTATATGTATATTTGATTTTCGACCATTGTGATCGTGAAATGTATTGATCGATTCTGCAATATTACTTGTTGAAGCATGAAAAGAATACATAGAATCTGTCACTTGGTAAACACAACCATTTTTTCTTGTATTGATCAGTTTGCTGATCACATAAGAAACTGTTAACCTCGCGATAGACATTTTTTTGCTTATCATTTATTGAAATCTTTACGCAGAAAAAAAAACAAGAAACAAAAGATCGTATTCAAAGAATTTTATGGGACAGATAGCTAAGAAAAGAAACTAAGAATCGACGCAAACAAAAAATAGTACTTTGATAATCAAAACAGATTGCCTTGGTTTGAACTAGCCACGAATTCCGATGATTATTGCAGATGTAAATATCAACCACGCTAATCCAATCGGCATGCCGAGTATATGCTTGCTGCCAGCATTTGTAATTTTCGTTGCAGTCAGGCTACATTGAGAATTTGAACTCGTAGAAATAGAAATTGAATTGCCACTGTTCAGTTGCAGTGTCATATTGTTATTGTTAAATAAAAACATCAAGTTGGACGTTGACATACCAGTTATTGTCTGACTCAGTGAAGTTGTGCCGCTACAGTTACCTGTAACTGGTGAGTTGATTTGTATTGTCGTCATATTATACCAACCAATGGTGATGTTTCCAGTGGGACAACAGCATCCTGTACTGTTGCAACCGGTGCCAACTTTATACGTACCGTTCCACATTTGAGCATGAGTGCAACCGGCAAGAATAAGAATCAGAAGAATGGATCGTTGCATCTTAAAGTAAAATCTATATGCAAATGATATATTACTGGAATGTGCATTGAATCCTTAACTATTCTTCTACAGAGAGAGAGCTCTACTAATGTTGGAATATACCATTGAGAACTGAAAGTTATCATTCACTTTATCTCGTCATTGATCAGTCATAAGACATCTTTTCGTAACTAACTAAATAGCAGTTAACTAATCAATCATTCACGACGAAGCTGATGATTGGCGTAATTTAGGAGACTCAGGTAACTAGAATCCGCAATGTGGAGACTATGATAGTCAAGATTTTAGTGCACGGTAGAAGTGGCAGCGCATTCTTGTAGTCAACACTTTTGAGTCTTCGCTGAGATTTCGTTCGATGAAACATAAATAAACACGAAGAAGGGATCAAACGAACTACTCTCATATAATCAGTCTATATCTATTTAACTAAGAATGATCGATCTACTGCTTTACAAAAGTTCATCTTTTCAGTACCATCAGCAAATACCGAACAGAGCCGTAAGGTAAGAGTTGTGGCTAAGTACACATGATCATGAGTTACAAATTAGGTAAAATAAAGTATTGATGTCGGACGGATGCTTGTCTGATATAGCTAATTCGAAGAACTGAAGCTACTAAGATGTCTCAGTTAATTATTCGTTTCCCTAATATATATATATATATAGAATTTTTTTATTGCATACATTTTGGCATCTATAAAAATTCAGTGTAAAGTAACATAGTAGGTGAAAATGATTACGTTTTTTCTTCATTTATTTTTATCACGGTGATTTTACCAAAATTAATATTATGAAGTGAAGAAAAACGAACGATTGGTTGTACGAGCGCAAAAATGGGCAAAAGAAAAATTTGAGTTATAGCTCCACCATCGAACCGAAAAAATGTTCTCAGCACAAAGGAAGAAAAATTACTGTTTTCCTCTAAGCTACTGATTGAATATGAAATTGTTTTCAAAAAGACAAACAACCGGAAATAAGATTTACAATAACTAAAGATGTTTTATTCTGTCGCAAAAAGTAAAACGAAATTATACAGTTTGAAAAGTCCACAAGAATGCCTTAATAGTTATGGAAGAAGGTTGAGAAATTGCTCGTTGTAATCCATTCTGAAGATTGAAACGCTTATTTTAGCAAAGAAAAAGATTCAAAAAAAGTAGTCAAATACTAGATTTTGTATAGACATGTTCTCTTCACCATAGAAAACAATCGTGAATACTACGTCATTAGTGTTACATACGATAGAAACGAGGCAAGTCTACTATTGACATCAAGTCTATTCAGTAGAACAAGTATCGATAGTAATACGATAGTAAGGCTTTTTGTTTACAGTTTCCACAAGTCTATACTATTTCAAAACGGTACCTTCTTATCTCTAATCATAAAATAATCCTTGTTTGCTAGAATAGGTTTGAAATAATAATAGAGAAAATACTCACAGTTATTCTTTGTTTTAAAAGCTATTGAATCTGGTAAATGCAAGCTCTAATATACGTTTATTGAAGTGTAACGAATTCAGGCATTTTTTTTTCTCTTATCAAGGTACGAAAATTCTGAGTCAGGAAGACTTCTGATTGGTTTCTCGTATGTACAGGCCAATTATTATGCATCAAGCGAAGGTGTTTGATTAATAGTGTCCTAAACGCTCCATTGGTTTTTACATATTTTTCTCTCTTTAAGAAAAAAAAAAGAAGTAGGAAGTGCTCGTACTGATCACTATCGAATTTAATTGCACAGCTGTAACTAATGTGCAAGATCAAAACATGAAATATATGAAACAAATTCAGTTAAACTATCCGCAAGAATAATAATAAGCGGTAAACAACGGTTATGTTTCATAGTTAAGTCAAAAAATGGATTGAAAGATGCTAATACTTCATGATTTCGAAGTTGATGAATAGACATGACGAATTAGTCGAATTTTATGTTTTTGAATTTAAAACAAAATAATAGCAAGCATTATTTAGTCTGGTTTTTACTATTCATCTGTGACTCAAAAGTTTAATTCCTATAGTAGAAAAACAATAAATATCCAAATAAAATTCTGTAGTTTTCTACTTTACAATTCTGTAGTGAATTGAAATTTTTCGTACGAGTTAAATATATCAATTATTCTTCTTTCTTAATGCTTAAATGTTCACTAAAATGTAAATAAACTGTATTCTTTTCTTTAAAAAAATCTTTGTTTACATTGAGAAACAAATATTAATTAATCAACGATTTGACTATATTTTAGTGGAAATAGAAGTGGTCACGCTGTGTTCATGAGTACATGAAAAAACATTGCTGTTCTTTATCTTTTCAAATGAATCATCTAAGATTAAACTTTGGAGTCAGTCGACTTCCTTGAAACATTATCTTCTCCTCCCTCCATTCCTCTCTGTGTCTTACGTCATGCATCATGCGATCGAAATACATTCAAGCTTTGATTTGTAGATATTATGCATGAATAAGTGTCTAGGATGTTTGACGTCGACATATTTCGACAAATATAATGCTTCATAGATCAATTGTTAGTTAATAAAAAAGAAAGTGATCGTACCAATTTTATCATGGATGACAGGCTTCATCGTTTTCTCAATGGGTATACATTCGATAACGGGGATTTTCGATATTTTTGTGAAGGTTACTCGCGTAATCTGACAAATTGACGTGCGTGAATTTCTGTTTCTTTTCGAAATAAAATGCCTGTTACATATCTTTCCAGTGGAGAACATGCTCTTCTTGAAATAGGAACTCTAACGTATCGTGTCAAACAATACACCTCAATAGTTTCCTATTGAATCGAAAAAGAGTATAATATTAAAAGTGATATAACTCGACGAAACTAATCGTTGTAGAGTCCTGTACAAAAAAGAATCATGATCACAATCTGTAATCATCTTGTGAGTTTGTTGTCATTTGATGAACATTGTCAAAAATCTTTTTGGCAGGTTCTTCAAGAAATAACTAAGTTAAGTGAATGTTAGTTCTAGTTTTCAACAAGCCATCTACAAGGTGCCTACCAACATGCTTCATCTATTTTTTACTACGCGTGTCTGCAGCTGTAATACATCAGAACGATAAAAATTTTAATCATTTTTTGAAAATCTTTTACATGGCAACTAAAATCATATTTCCATGAGATATTTTACATGATGAGTGAAATTTTTCGTAACTATTTGTCGTACGAACACGATAGACTCTAAATGTTTCTAATCGATAGCTTACATTCAACATATTGTAACTTTTGAGAAATGTTTTCGTTGATAGAAATAGATCTTTAGTTAGACGTATTCAATCTTAAACGTATTTTCTCAATGCTAACTTTACTTAACACTCATCATAAGGTTTCGAAAAGATGTCTGTAAATTTTTTTGTTCACATTTAAGAGTCTATTGCATCAATAAATACTACTGTATAATCTTACATGTAATAAATCCTTTTGGTTTTAATAGCAACATGTACTCAGATAAACTGATAGTACATGACAATGCACATTAGTTTTTGGCTAGGTGTAAAAATGACACATAATCAATTTGCAACGATCCGGAAACTTACAACTCCATCGTGCTTAATAATTATAAGATGAATAATTCGTTTTCATGAAAGACGAGAAAATTCACATGATAAACATCGGCGTGTTCGTCGAGTTTCCAAACTTATAATAGTGGCTATTGAGTTTTTTTTTAATGATTCACATTAAACTTAGAATGATACTATAATGTGGATTCATCTCTCTAGGTAGTATGAACGATGGAATTATTCTTTGTTTATCAGTAAATATGAAGAAACATACGACTTCGGGTTAGCTTCCAGCAGAGTGTTCAGCAGTAATAAAAGTTGATTGGAATTTCCTGAAAAGAAAACTTCAACAATAGTTCGTAACCGATTATGCAACTTTTGTGATACAATGTCAGAGCACTAGATACAAATTTAAAAGGAACAAATTCAGCGCACGTCACGTAGTCCTAATTGGATTTAAGCATAATAGTTTGGTTATATTTGTTGTTAGCAACATACGGAAATTTTCAATTCGTGTATTCTTTCAATCGATTGATTACGTATCTATACACGAAGAAACATTAATGCAAATAACTATTATAGTAAAGGTTGTCCGAAATCTTTTATTCAAAATATATAATAACAAACAGAAACATAAAATACAACAATGTGAACAATTACTTGACGATCATTCTTGACTTTACAGTCGTCTAATGTTATTAATTATATAATGGAATCAGTGATGAATAGAATAGTTACTATCTCTGTCATATTTTCTACATCCACGACTGCACATGGGGTGATTAAATATTGATATCAAATGTACGTTGTTTAATTCGTTAAATAATTGAAACATAATTCGATCATACAAGTTCCATGGCAACTAAAAACATTTTATAAGTAAAATTTTAGAAAATTTTCTAGTAATGGTTAGAAAACGAATACTCGCAATAATCTGTATCATTTTATTTAGTAAAATTAAAATATCGTCTAAATTGTATTTGTTTTTCTTTCGGAATCAGGTTATGATCAATACAGTTCGATTATTTGAATGATACTATGCGTCGAAGTTCATGATCAGACGAATGAGTTGCTGTCTATGTATTGATCTTGTTTAAATAGAGACAGATAGTACATTGAGCTGAATATTTCTGTACCAATGCTGCTCTACTAAGATTTCTTTATCACTGCACTGTTCAATACGTTCCGTTTCAGTCCACTTATTGTTGCGAGTCACACTAATAATGGGTGTGAATGTAGACAAACATAATAAATACGCATATTCAACAAATTCTCCAAGCCATGGAGCTAACACTCAATCCATAGTATCGATTTCATTCATTTTTCAAATTTTTTGAAACCTTACAAGAATTATGTTTTACACGAACAAGTTGCTCACCGCTAAAAGCTTATTCAATATAACAAGAATATCTATAACATACGTTTATGCAATTTTCTATTCATGTTTTTTGCCCTCTACTTGGTCGATTTTTGACTGCCGAAAATATGAATCTACAACTTCTGTATCGGTCGGCTATCTTGTTCATAATTGATATAATCTACTCGAGTTACGCTTCATGCCAACCAACAAAAGAAAACGAATATGCATAACTTTGATTTAGTAACGTATACATTTTTGACTCGTCGAATTAGATTGGATACTACGACTCATATTAATAAGTGGTATTTTCTTCTTCAGATTTCATTATCTCATTTCTAATTTGCTTTCTAAATTCAACTAATGCACTTACTTACTTTAGTTTTAAAAATATATAAAAAGTTAGAAATCATATAGATTGGAATTTTGAACCGACTACCCAATCGCATTCACCGGTGTCAATATGTCATGACGAATATTATATTCAAACGAATAATAAAAAACAAAATCGAGGGTGAATCGTTTGAATTTGACTACAAATATATAGTTGATAAATGATGCATTGATGAATAATTAATGCAAATTTTGTTTTAGTAGGTAACGAAAGCGCCACCAACTATTTCCATTCGAAACCTCTGGAGAGTAAAATACAAAAACAAACAACCGGAGAAAATTTGTTGAATGACGACAGAGATTTCTGATAGTAATAACAGGCATCGAACCATCAAAAATAACATGAACCATATGTATGGACTAATCGTCATCTATTGAAATTGATCAATCATGTAGTTCATATTTAGGATAAAGAAGGATTTTAGCTAAAATTAAAAATGTACTCTTTTTTACTAAGCACATTTTGTTACTTCTAGACAGACATCTGTACAGGTGAGCCTCACGGAAGCCATATTCGCCTACTTATGTGCCGAAAATTGTTCTTTTTGTGTACTCAAAAAGTGAGTACACGCTAGAATCGGTCAGTGTGTCCGACCGTCCGTTTACACGATAACTCTTTACAAATACATTCGATTGAGCTGAAATTTTGTGCACAGAATTATCTCATCAATATCTCGGTCGAGTTCGAAGATGAGAAGGATTCGGCAAGAAATGGCTGAGTTATCGAAAAACTGTCATTATTGACCAAAAAATCCCTGAGGAGGGGTACAGGGATTTTTTCAAAAAAAACTTTTTTTTCTCAGAATTATCCATAACGTATATAAATCGACTCAGTTTTTAACGCTGATTCAGAATCTGATATTAGTTTTGAACCAAATCCTAGCTTTCTAACAAAACATCGCCTGAGAAAGGTCTGAAAATGCACAAAAACTGCATCCAAAAACCAAATGCCTAGGTATGTCTGAGATGACCACTAGTTGTTGAGTTTCCCAAAAAAGGTTTACCAGGATATTTCTTCCGTGCACACATTCTAGAATGACTGATTTGTCTCATTCACTTTTTGAAGTACACATAACTCTCAATCTTAAGTCCGAGGTTTTCACATTTATTTAATTTTGAATTTAAAACATAAATTATATGTTATGAAACTCATGAAAGTATACATTTAGACTTTTCGTAAGTTAAACACTGTTTCGCTTTGCATGAAAATTAACGAATAATTAGTACAAAGACAAAGTCAATTTTTATTTACTACTCATAGTAGTGAGCTGTTTGACTGCGAACAAAATTATGAATGCATATCTGGAGAAAAGCTGAAGTACACTCGTTATTGACTAATATCAAAATCTACACTATATGTTGTTTTCATTGAAAAGTTTACGTAAATTTCTATTCGTATACTATTAATAAATAAAAACGAAGAAAAACATAGTCGATATTCTTTCCATAAACATCGATGTTATTTTCATCTCACAGATCGAATTCTTCATCTAGCTAAGATGTTGTCTCCTGAGAGATCTAAGATAGTTTCCTATGTACTAGAATTACAATATTAAGCATCGTGCTGAAAGTCTATTTCGTACATTTTACTTATGGAAGCAACGGTATAGGAACAGAATTACTGCACGTTATACTAGATAACATTGCCAAACAGTAAACAGCTTTTCTCCAAAGACGAGTAATAATATGCATATGCAAAATAATTCATATGAATACCACATTTTTATCCCTTGATTCAATTCGTTGGTTCTCAAGGTTTAGCACAACAAATTGCGATGATTATAAAAATCAACACAGTCAACATAATATTGAAATCATTGGTTTGTATAAGATATTGACCAAATGATATTTGTCTGCATACTTCGAAAAAAAATGAGCACACAAACGAAAGTGGCATTATTTCGACAAATAATTTGTAATATCTGTTGGAAAATTATTGAGAAAAAATCTAGCAAATTATTGTTAAACGATTCAAACGAACTTTTGATATTCTTTGAGCTTTACTTTACTGTTCATCTTTATATCTACAAGTGTTAGAACACAAATACTGCTATCAATAGTCAACGCTGCCTCCTATATAGTCATCATACGAAAGTTATCTGATGAACTTAAAATTAGGACGATTTTATTAGACTGCCACAGTACAGGATAAATATCTGTCTAACAGAAAACGAAGCCTATAATAGTTGCGGGAAAGCAATTAAAATTTCTATTAACTCGTAGAAACAGCTGACATTCAAAAGAACGTGCTTCTATCCGATAGAAACAACACGTCGTTTTGACGATTCATCGGTAAAAATGAAAACGAGTTTTTGTTCAGTAATTTTCATGTGATTTTAAAAGTTTATCGTAGACGAAATTTTATGAACAAAACATTATGATGAATACGCTGTCCTTTTTCTTTGACAACAATCATGAAGTTCTTTGAATTTCGCTAGTAGTATTGATGTGAACTTTCCGGAAAGACTTTTAGAATATTGTTTACAACAAGAGATATAACAAGTCAAAACAACAATATTATTTATTATTAGATGCAACGACATCTTCAACGGCGTCAGTATCCATTTTGTAAAGACTGTTTTGATCACCCGGTACATGAAAGGGTCGCGGTGGTCGATATTGTCCTTTTCCAGCTGCTCGTTCAGCTTCTTCCAACGTATATGCTTCAGTTTTTAGATCTTTTACTCGTCGCTTATGTACTTTACTCTTCAAATGATGCTGTAAATTGTGATCATCAATAAAATATCGTCTATTTGAAAAGACAACTAAACATATTATTCGAATTCGCAGACAAATCATGATCTCTTACGCGCAATAAAGGCAATAGTGTTGACCAGCACCTGGTACATCATAGTCAATCGGTTGATTTAGTAATTTTCGAGCTGTATCAGCAGCCATAGTTGCTTGAACTTCATCGAGATCTTTTGTTTTTCGTTTCGTCTTAAATATTTTACCTTTCTTATCCACACCACTGTGGCTTTTATTTTTTGAACGAGTTTTTTTCGGCATTATGAAATTTTAATGCAGAATTTCTTTTTTGTATCGTGTCGTATGCCATGCTTCATTGTTCGTTCGTCAAAAGCAAATACCAATCGATCATCAAGTGATATGTTGACGACCTCTTTCAAAAATACGATCTAAAAAGACCTAATTCAGAAAAAGTAATTTATTCTTTTGAGTTCAACTCTAATTGTTTGATAATGAACCGAGGCTAGATGCCGCTGAATATCGACAAACAATAGATGTCACTCACATGTTTGTTTCGCTTTTTTTTTCTCTCTCTCCAGCTGTTTTGTTTATTTGTTTTATTGCTTGCTTGCTTGCTTGCTCTAGTTGATTTGATCGATTGTTTCACAGTTAGTCTTTTCTATCCTTTCTTTTTTCTTGTGGTTAGAAAAAAAAAGTTTTCTTTTTCTTCTTCAAAGAAGAAAAGAAAATTAAGAGATGACTTCAACATTATCATCACCCTCATTATGTCAACAATCCCAATGTGATGCATATCAGTTCACAATCTGTCGTCATTGTCAATTATTTCTATGTATTCGACATTTAGCTGAACATCAGCAACAATTTCCAAGTGATTTTCAACGGTTATTAGATGATGCACGACGACAACAAGCACAATTAGCATCTTTCGACAAGCGATTGGCTGAACAACGTGTAAAACTAAATCAAGTTCTTGATAATGAAATGGAGCATTTCAGACAGTTAAATGCTTATGTACAATCGAAAGCATCAGTACTAAGTAATATTGGACCGGACGATTTTGTAAACATGCGTTCGTGTCTTGCACGATTACAACAGACAGCAGCCTTTTTACCTGTTATTGATAAAATTGGACAACTCATTGGTGAACACGAATCAGCAACAGGTTAGTAATTGGATTCATATTGTTCGATTTATAATGAAATATGATCGCTTGTTTTATTTTAGCTACAAATACTAGTAATGCTCCGTTTAATGATGAAAGTTTATATGGAACATTTGGTGGTTTGTATCGAAAATAAGAAGAAATACACATAGATTTAATCATCTTTTTGTTTTTTGTTTTGATTCTAGATTCCAGATTGTTTTTGGTACAGAATCTTAAACAAGATTCAAGTAATAAAAATGATCGAAGTCGTTCAGAAAGCATTTCAGATCTAATAAGTTAGTAATGTTTTGATTAGATATCTTTTTGTATTTTGGAATTTTATGATATAGATCATAAAAGTTGTACATAATATAACAATAGTTTATCTTTTGTTACTTTAGATTAAAGGAGTGATCGATGAGTAGCTATTCGTTTTTTGAGAATATATCATGACTTTTTTTCTAATCATAGTCTACTGTGGAAAAATGACATAGTTTGCTTCTCAACCATGTTTTCATTGAGACATCTGAGGTATCATCAATCGGTATGAATTACATCAATCAAAGATATCTGAGAAACTATGTTAAAGAGTAATGAAATCAAAATGATCAATCTGTTTTGTGATCTTCTGTTGAAAGTTTTGATAAGAAAAAGAAAGAATGCGATGTTTTTAATGATGAAAAAATTTCTAATTCTGATCTCAAAATTAGTCTCTAGTTCTTATTCCACTCTCTTTCATATAATGTTCTTAAAATATGAAGATAAACTGCAAAAATCTCAAATTTAGCATGTTTCATTTTTCATGTGAAACATGTATATTGATGAAAGTTGTTAGTTGATTGAAAAACCAAAAAAATGTGTTGATTGTCGTTTCTTCTGTAAACATTGTAAGCAGTGTTTTGACCATTGAAAAGTAAAACCTTACGATGTAGTATCTGTTTGTTGTTGTTTTTTCAATCATGTTGTGATTAAAATGTGAAAGAAAACAATTTTTTACTTAGATTCTTCTTCGACTTCATATTCAAATCATGATCTAACATCGTCCAATGGTGAGTAACAAGCAACTAGAAAACATAAATAATATAAATAAATTCTGTTAATTCTAGTCGATAAAGTAACAGAAAATGAAGATGAACTTCCCGAAATGTAAATATTTATTATTCATTCGTTAAAGTTTAAAATCAATTGTTTAATTTGTTTTTCTCGGATAATTCTAGTGAAACCAACCAAACTCATAACTCATTAACGGTAGTTATATGTCTATCGGAAATATTTTTCGAAAACATCTATTTTATTCATAGGTTCGAGAATTGAAAACTTACAAATGTGACTATTGTCCATTAGCAGCAAATACGTATGGTATTGAACAACGCCATCAAGTTCGTCATATTCCATGTATTCGTCGTTCGAATTCTCAAATATCATTATTCGAACATCTTAAACAATATCACTATTTAAATTATGCAGCATCGATGCAAATCGTTCGTTTCGTCTCGTCCGGTGATCTTGATGATCATCCAACATTATTCTCTTCAGCAAACGAATCATCTATTGTATCAATATTACCGTCATTTTTTCGTGCACCATGTCCGTTAACTCGTCATAATGTATTCGGCCTTGGACCAATGCATGGCATCCGTTTATGTTCACCATCAGCTGAACAACAAGATTTTGCATTATACGACCATTTTCTTGCCTATCATCAATTGAATCGTGCAAGTGCTATGAAATTAGTTAAAGCTATGATGAAAAATGAAAATTCTAGTCAAAGAATATTATTTCGTCCAGACGAACAAGTTTTAAATGAAACAGCCTATGTATCGTGTCCATTAAGTAATTATAATGCTGTTTTACCTCATCAAGAACGTATACCACACACGCCATGTCAATCAACAGTTAAATTACGTTATTTAACTGGACATTTACGTGATGTACATCATTTAAATAAAACAGCAGCTAAACGTATCGCATCAGCCTTACGAAATGAACAAGGTACCATCGATGGACGATCGATTGGATTATTTGAAAGAGATGAAAATATTCTTAAATCAAAAAAGAAAAAGGTAATAAGAAGAAAAGGAAAAAATTTCTATATATGACTTGCCATTGTCAGTCTTTGTTTGAACTTGGAAGATAATTGATTGCGTTAATCACACGCTCTTATTAAATAAATATATATTTAGATTAAAAATTAAAACATAAATAATTCATAATCCATTATCGTTGTTTTCTATAGAAATTTCATATAATTTGAAAAATAAAAGTACCATCGAAAGAGTTTTGAGCATGGCAAACAATACTTTCAACATAAACAGTCAATGAAAATTCAGTTTATGTACGATCACTCTTAAACTTTTCATTATACGCATTGATTAGTGAGTTTTCAATGCACTTCATTGTCATTGATTTAAATTTACACATTTTCTAATCACTAATAATACTTGAGAAAATAGTTTCATGTTAAAATTTCGTAGAATTGATTATATTCAGGATAGCTTTTTTTTCTTCTCTGTTGTATATAATAACTTAACTTTCGATATTCGATAGTAACATTATCTAACAAGAATAAAACAATTAACGTATTTAACTTATGAGATGTTTTATAAGCTCTCGTGTTATTTATATGAGTTTGAATACATGACTCACATATTTCCTGAATATATTGTGTTCATGACATTCACAATCATTTATAGTGTTCTGTTAAATAAGCGTAAATTAAGACGTTGAGTTAGATATCATGTCTTGGATACATAATCGATACACATAAGTAGAAACGAGAAGTCGTTGCTAATCCATTATACTTTAAAATTTTGTCTATTTTTAGAACAATGTAAATCGTTTTCGACCACCTGCACAATTAGCCAAATATGTTCAGCAAAATAATAATCAACAGCAACAACAACCTCCACCACCTATTTGGTGATTAGTTTCAACCATGCACGCATTCATTTAATTACGCCTCGTTCTTTTCTGTTACCTTACCATTCATTTTTTTTCGAATACATTTAGTGTTCTGTTTCTTTTTCGTCATTTTTTTTTTGTGACTCGATACATCAGTAAATGTGTCTTCTGCTTTTTTCCTTCTCCATCTTTTTTTGTACATATCTGTTTTTTTGTGTATGATTATTAAAGTTTTGTTTTCATCTCTTATTCCTTGAATGGCCTCTGCATCCTTTGCTTCTTTTTGTTTTCCATTTATCGTCACGTTTTCTTTTCATGTACATGCATGTGTGTGAGTGTGTGTGTATGTATGTATGTATTATGTTCATTGCTGAATACAGATGAACAAGGACTCAACATAAATTTAAGAAAAGATCTTTCGAAATTGAAAGAATAATGTTCGTCATTGATTTAGTGTGCTTTTTATTTGATCCATCGTAAACGAAGATCATTGATTGTTCCATATTGATATTTTCATGATGTATGAAAATGATAGAATAATAATAATAGATGAATGATCTACTTTTCACTTGTCTGAGTCTATCAACAAATTTTATTTTTCTAGAAGAGAACAAAACTATGTGAATAGTTACTCAACGTATGCTAAGAATCGTTTTTAATTATTGTCCTTAGAAATCGTTCTTATTGTTTTAGTATATTAATAACGCATGAACACATTTTTTTCTGACATGCCGAATTCGTCATACGGTTCCTGAGCTAGTTTTGTTGTTGTTTTCCTATGTCAAACACCCATCAATGATTACTGATAAAATCAGTTGAGATGTGTCGTTCTCATAAATCATATTATAAAGCTGGAAAAAGATCGAGCAATGGTTGGAGCATTTCTGATGCTTGAATGATTTATTGAAATTGTTTCATATAAATATATATATATATGCTGATAAGTCTTTGTCTGTCTCAAATTTTCATACGATGAATTTCAAATTGTTCATACATAACGCATAGGAACAACAGAAGGAAGAAAGGAAAGCATCAATCCGTCTAGATGTTTATCAGATAATTATTACTGGTTACTGGTACTATGTTCTTCTGTAAAGTTTTCAAAATATACTTGACTAAAGCTAAAATGTGAAAAGAATTAATTTTCGATATTCTACGACGAACCATGTACGAACAAGCAATATGCCTCAATCGTTTACAAGAAAAGTTTCGCAGCTTAATATCATCTATTTCATTGGAAGGAAGTCTCTCGAACAACTGAACTCTGAAAAATTTTAGTAGTAAATCTTGAAAATATGGGAACGAAGCATTTTCCCCACACAGATATTTTCTCTAGTATCAAATCAATATCTGAATTAAGTCTTTCATGTTAGTGCTAAATTTTTTCAAAAATCTTCTATCTTTCAGTACTGGTTACAACGTTTGCTCGAAGGTTGGTAATCATCTTGAGATACTAACTCGTCAATCTGAATCTGATGAGAAGAAACTTTAAAAACTTATTTCTAACTTGATCATCCGCTGTAGATGATTTCGTATTGAAAAATTTGATCGAATACATTTATTTTTTGAAGCAAATAGTCAGATTTATGCAATGAAAAACTACAATGAAAGTCTTTGAAATTTAGTGATTTACTTAATCGAGTTGAAGCAAGTGCATAATAGATTATTATCTACAAGAGAGATTGATAAACAATAAAGTATTAACACGATAACATCCTCCTAGTGTTTTACAATATTAGTCAAATAGAGAACTTAAATTATTCGATTTCTGCAGTTGATATATATGAATAAATATTTTAGTATTCAACTTAGAAGGCACTTCTCAATCTTTGTACATATTCATTGACATAGTGTATGGATATCAATGATTAATAAGTATAAAGTCACATGTAATCGTTTTGATTTCAAAAACTCTACCATTTACAGTAAAAAAATAAGAAAAAGAGACATCCTACATTTATTGAGAAATTTTAACAAAATCAAGTTTTAATTTTACAATGAAATCGTGTTCGATACCAGTACGATTATATATTATTATCTTCCGAGGTAGCATGGAATCCAGGTGGATTTCGTTTTGTCATGTATTACAAAATGATAACTCGTTTTTCAATAGTAATGTATCGAAGTAAAAGATAAGAGAATCAAGGCACAATGAATGACCTTTGTAATTTTTCTCGATATATTTTCTATCGATTTCCGTGACATTTATTTTTAATTATACCTGCTGCCTGTTTTGGATAGCTTGATAAATTTCAGTAGAACTTTCACGTCAATCATAATTCAGTTGCAACTGAGTGAACAGAAATTGTTCAATAAATAAATGTGAAAACCTCGGACTTAAGTCCGAGAGTTATGTGTACTTCAAAAAGTGAATGAGACAAATCAGTCATTCTAGAATGTGTGCACGGAAGAAGTATCTCGGTAAACCTTTTTGGGAATCTTCAAAACTAGTAGTCATCTGAGACATATCAAGGCATTTGGTTTCTGGATGCAGTTTTTGTGTATTTCGAGACCTGTTTCAGGCGATGTTTTGTTACAAATCTACGATTTGGTTCAAAACTAATATCAGATTCAGAATCAGCGTTAAAAACTGAGTCGATTTATATACATGGTGGATAATTCTGAGAAAAAAGTTTTTTTGAAAAAATCCCTGTAGTCCACCTCAGGGATTGTTTGGTGAATAATGACAATTTGTTCGATAACTCAGCCATTTCTTGCCAGATCCTTCTCATCTTCAAATTCATTCGAAATATTGATGAGACCATTCTGTGCACAAAACTTTCAGCTCAATCGAATGTATTTGTAAAGAGTTATCGAATAAATGGACGGCCGGCCGGCCGGCCGGACACACTGACCGATTTTAGTAGTGTACTCACTTTTTGAGTACACAAAAAGCAATCAAATGAGAATTGATGATCATATGATAGTCTGAATTCTTTGCAATCGAATTGGAATACAATGAACAATACATACGTTAACTACAATAGATACATGCAAAGAAAAACCTAACATCTTCAAGAATACAGCAAAATAATTAGACATTCAACAAGAAAGATTTCTTATGATAAAATTTTTCTCATTATGATTAATATTGCCTATTATCACGTACGAATATCTGCATAGAAAAAATAACTATTAAAGAATTTGATATTCGAAAAATTAATATCGAACCTTTTATTCGAATACCTAGAAAAACTATTCATTTTTTCTAAAGTTTTCGACTTTGTGCATGACGTTAGTCGAATAACTTGATTATCAGTTCGTTCTAAATAAAATGACACATTTGTTTATTATTTTTTCTTTTTAGGTATTTCATTTTACTATGATAATGTAGGAAGATAGGTATGTTAACGTGATTCGCGCACGCAAGAGAGAGAGAGAGAAAACTAACAGACTATAAAAGGAGTAGTTTTTCAACGTACTTTATATTATTTTCAAATACAGTTACAAACGAACAAAGATGTGTCGAACGGTAAGTGGGCTCTTGTTCATAAAAATGATCAAATATATATATATCTTTTTCATTGGTAAAAAAAAAGGTTCTTTTATTTGCCGGTACGATTTTCATACTGTTTTTATTGCCTATGGCATATGCTAAGGTCGATGACGACGAAGATACAACAGTCATTCCAACCGATGCCGATTCATCATGTAATGAAGATAGTTGTGAAACAGAGGAATCAATTGAAGAAAGTACAAGAAAAATTAAGATCTTATATGTTACACATTCTCACTAATGATATATAATTTTAAATTAATCTAGGTACAATGGCTAACACCACACCTAAGCCAGGTCAGTAGAAAACTTTTTATATCGTATATTTGTAAATTTATTTCACATGAATTCAGTGACGAAAGTTACAGCTACACCAAAACCAAGTCAGTTGATTTTCTCTCATACTTCATTTGTCTACTATTGTCTTTTAATTTATTTAGAGGGCAAAACGGCAAAATCACGCAAACAGCGTAAGTTTATTTTTTCTATTGACTATTTTCATTTTATTAGCTTGTAATCTTTTTCCATTGTTTTTGCTCAACTAAAGGTAAACTCGATGTAAGTGAAGTAAAACTAGTCTGACGTCAGAATTCCTATCATTGTGTTCTTTTCTGTTGTATTTAGAAGAAACGAAAAGAAAGACAACGTTATGATTATTATGATGACAGTATGGATGATAGTTATGTGTCGCCATTGGAATCATTAAATATTTGGCTTAATCAGGGTGCTGACGACGATAGTCATGAAAATGAAAATAATGATAAGGAAAGTAGTTATGAAGAAAGCAGTGAAAAAGTGGATACTACGACAAAACGTCCCAAAAAACGCTATCATATTTTTATTCGTGTTCCCGTTCATCATTTTCGAAATTATCGTCAATTTCCCTTGCGTAAATTTTCATTGATCTTGCTACTTTTTTTTTTGTATTCCTAGTAATGTTTATTCTTTGTTAGAACGCTATCCATTACTTCAAGCAATAAGCCCATGGCTTCCCATATTCTATGATAAATCAACATATCAAACAATCATTTTTTCACCATCAGGCGGCAGTAAGTATTTAGTATTTGATGAGTGAAATATATTTGTACGTCGTTGTTTAGTATACATGTTACCACCATTGATTAATTTTTATGGTCAACGTTTTTCTGTTGCTCAACTTATTCAATGGGGGTATGCTTCTTTAGGTAGTTCAGGTACACCTCCACCTCCTAATGTTGATGTAGCACCACTTATTCAACCAACAACAACAACAACAGGTTCGATCAAGAATTTTCTTCGTCTCTGTTTCTATTATTATTATATACTCGTTTATTTCTGCGTCTTGTAGAACCTAATGCCGTTGACGAAGTTCCTCAATCAGGTCTAGTATTCGATGAAAAACGAGCTCAGTTTAATGACGGTATTAAAACAAATTATCGTTATTTCAAGCCACAATACAGTCAAACATTAATTGATGACACGTATGACCCTAATGAGTCACCATATGAGCCTACCTATAGTTTTAAATCAAACTATCATGCCAAACGAAAATAGCAAGAAATATGCTCAAGAAACAAACAAATAGGTGGCGTCGGCGCTTCAGCTTATTAAAAAAATAAGAACTCATTTTTTTTTCTCGAATGTTTCTCTTAATCTTTTTCTGCGTTTATCTTCATATGAAAAAAATAAGAATGTCATTTTTTTTTTGAAATTTCTCATTTATCATATAATCTTCGAAATAAATATATTCATTTAAGAACTGAAAATTATTCTAATTGTTCTATTTGTTTGCTTGGGAAGTACTCCTATAAGATCGATTGTACTAGTTGATGTCTTGGCAAAGTTGAATGTGACTTTTAATCGTTTCAAATGTTCATCTTGCCAAACAAGTCTTACCATTGATTTATCTTTTCTAAGTCACATATATTCATGAATTTCATTAAAAAAATTCTGTACAAACATTAAACAAACTAATTGACAAATTGGGATGTGAAATTTTTTTGATGTTCATACTTTCACTCGTATGCTTGTTCCTATGGAAAGATACGAATTATGATAAAGGCATGTATCCTCCTAGGTCGCTTATCTATGTCTGACAATTGAATGTTACTATGGCTAAATGAAAACGAATCAAGTATCTTGAAAATAAATTTCACTAGTAGATATTGGATTTAATTTTAAGCGATCTGAAACAAAAGATTATTTTCGAATCATATAATTGCCAATCTCAATTTTCTCAAGAACATTCGAGTCTTTATGGTGTATATAGTCAAAACTAGGTGATGATGTCGTAATTGAAAGGCTTTAATCAGTTTGTTTATTGTTTTATAAATGAATGTAAACTAATGAAAAAGTAAACAGTAATAGTAACTATACTGATATTATTTGCCATTGCTGTCTTTCGGATGAAGTTGAATGAACACACGTATATATATATATATAAGTAAGACTTCGTTTTACAAATCGATGAATATTCAATTTTAGAATTCAGAAGGAACATGAAAAATTTTAATACGCATGAAAGAATTTGTTATGATTTATGAATCAACGAACAATAATACAGTTGACTCACACATATCCGATCGGCATGTGCTTCTCTTCTATGTAACTCCATGTTATCTTTGTCGAATCATATACATGTGACTCATACAAATGATTCGACAAAGATGAACTACAACACATTCTGATAAGATTCTCATAATTACTAAAAAAAAAGTAAGATTATGATTTTTCTGTAGTATTTCAATAAAAAAAATACAAAACACGAAAGTAAATAAGACCCCAAATATGAACAGCAGCAGGATATTGAATACGAGATACAGTAACGCTTGTAAAAGATCGACATCGTTCAACTTTTTCTTTTTGGTCTCTTCTTCATCATGAAGAGAACATATGACATTCGTGATGATTAGTTTTCGAATTCTTTCTGATCAAATTGATGCTTTCAATTTTCATGCAGTTCTAGTATTTTCATTTCAAGCGAAAGAAAAAGATATTTTTCCATCAGATCAACCCATTTTTTTCATGACAAGTACCCAAAATCATTAACCTGAGTATAGCAGGATGTTGTTTTCATGTTATCAAGTTAAGTGTTATTGGATAGCTTCCTTGTGAAAAGCTCTTGCAGCGCATCAGAATCTGTTGGTTCACATCCTTCGGTTACTTCAGATAGTAAATAGAACTAGGACTAATTGGTTATCATACTGCCTCTCGAAAAGCTAGTTAGCGCAGCCCCGTTGGGGCTAAAATGTGGAACTCACATATCTATTGATTCATAATGATAATAGAAAATGCAGAAAATGTAATATCACGAATTTTTTGCATCGTCTTTCTCTAAAGAGCGCCCAATTTTCTTTTCATTGTTGCTATTCACTCGTTAGTTACCGTATTTCGATGTTCATTTTTCTTAATTTTACATTTTTCTTATTATAAGCATGGAAGTAAACGGTAAACAACGCACTGATATAAGACCATAATATAATGCTGGTTGCTATGTCTGTAATGGATTAAAAAATTGGTTGCTATGGTCTGTAATGGTGGGGGGAGTCGGCGTCTGTAACCAGGGGGGTATCTGTAACCGGGGGGGGGGTGTCTGTAACCAGGGGGGCGTCTGTAACCGGGGGGGTGGCGTTTGTAACTATGAACTATGTCTGTAATGGAGGGGGGGGGTGGGGAGCATCAAAATTCTCACTCTTAAACTTTCACTCACTATTTTCTTCGAAAACATATGTGAGTTCCACAAAATTTCTGTTACTTTCCAACTTTTCTTATTAGAATTTAGGAAACACAAGTTGTATGAGACATAAAATTTATTTCCATACATCATGATCATCATCTACTGGTAACAAGTGATATTAATTTTTCGATTACAACTTGTTAAAGAAAAATGTTTCCATCAATCAAAGGTACTATGGTAATAATCAATCGTATCTAATACTGAGTGGCAATTCGAATATGCACCGATGCTATTTCAATGGATTCTACATTTGATACTAATGATTGTGATCGATGTGACAGATCTTCATGAAGATATGCTGTGCAAGTTTCTGATTTATGCATCACTTCTTCCGAATCACTATTGTATTCAAAGTATACAGTTCATGAATCTTTAAAGAAAATAACGATTGAAAAAATGGACTACAACAAGTGAATTAGGTCAATTCATGGAGATCCAAACGCTTTTTGGATAAACATTTTTCTTTTCGACTTCTATTGTGTTAGTCCGTGATATATTGACTAGCGAACATCTTCGACAGGAAAAAAAACATGAAGAATTTGAAGAAAAATTGATAAGGGATCCAAATCATCTTTTAGGAACATCTCTAAGTATTTCGTCATGGCAGCAGAAGGATCTCTGTAAATTTCCTATAAAATCTATGTTGAAGAACGTTGAATGCTGATTATTTTAGTAAAAATAACTCCATTTTTTTAATAAAGATATGACGAATATACAGTTGCAATACTAAAAGCAACAAAATCAGACTAGTTCTAAAGAAAAACTTAGCTTTTGAATCTTGAGTGTTCTAATAGAATTTAGTGGTCTTAGAATTTAAACCGTATCTCCATTATATCTTTATAAAAAATGGAATTATTTTTACTATAAGGATTAACATTCAACAGCATTAGCTTTGTGGACGGGTTTGTTAGAAAATGTAGAAGAAGGAAAATGTCGAAAATCGAAATTTTAAAATAACTTTGAACATTCGAAAACTTTTATTAAATCATATGATAAAAGAAAATAAAAAAAGGAAAAATCGAAGTTCATAAGTATTATTTGCTTTCGTAGTAATGCTAAACCACTCAATAGCTTCTTTGCGTTGATTTCATCTTCGATGAATCGTGCTTTAATCGTTTCGAATTTCTTGTTTGTTATTTTCACTATACTGATATACAAGTAGTTTACGTATTAACAGTTAACTATTATACACTGTAGGCGATAAGGAAGAGAAATTTTTACAATTCTCGTAAGAGCCGAGACACAAATTCGGAAACTAAAATTTCGTTCTCTATAGATATGTTTTGGATTCTACATTTTCATTTCTGCCTTATCTGTCAATTCGTTGTAGACAACTTATACCATGGTGAAACGACTCAGAGATGTTCCTAAAGGATGATCTAGATCTCTCGTTTTTTCTTAATGAAGTGCTCATTTTTTCCTAGTCGAAGATGTTCAGTGGTCACACTCTATACCGGACTAACACAATAAAAGTCGAACAGAAAAATGTTTGTAGAAAAAGTGTCTGAATCCTCATGGATTCATCTAATTTCTTAAATCAAGAAAAAAGATTTATCTGATCGTACTGTATATCGAACGGATTTAATACTCGTTGTTTTATTTTCTTCGTTAACATCACCAATAATGTTTAATAGCAAGGTCTGCTTTGGATAGTATCATAGTTTTCGATCAACTCTTAGAACATATACACATGTGTAATACCGTTTTATGAATCCCTTATCTTAGGAATGCTTTAGCACGCAACGACAAAACAGTTTTAATATCAAGAATTTTCAGAGGCTTCTATATCTGTTCGACTAGAAATCTAAGTATTGATGGAATCTTGCAAGACAAACTATTAAATCGAATACTATTTCATGTTCAAGTATTAGCTGTAAATTTTTATACATCTGATATATTTCACTGCTATGTATCAGATATGATATTTAAACGAACTTTATTTTCATAACTTTTGAAAAAATAAATTCTTAATTCATTATCTAACTAGTGGTAAGTCTTTATTAATCTATGGAATTAGTATTGTGTCAATGCCATGGATGATGTATTCATGTTTACACAGACTTCCATGAAGTATTAGCGTTCGTTATTGTTTCTTTTGAATGAATTTTTTCGAAAAGAATAAATTCAATCAGCATGAGAAACACTTCAAATTGTATTTGTAAATTAAATATTTAATTGTATACATTACTAGTCGATCTTCATTCAGCTATTCATTCATTTTCATCAATAGTTCTATCAATGTTGTCTTCTCTAGATTTTGAAATAAAATAAAAACGAACAACTATATGCGTTACAGACCTTGCTGATTGTATTAAGAATGGTTCAGGGGTAAGGTTTCATGTAAATTCTACGATGTATTTATAGTGATATAGATGTATTTTATTTTCATATGTGGCTGCGAGTACCTGGCTCTTTTAAATACTTATTTGGAAGAAAAATTTTCCGTGTATGATGAATTCAATTAGTTGACTCAAGTGTTGCCTCATATTTTCATTGTTGATATTAATTTCTTTTATGTACTATTGTCGTCGTGATTGGTAACAAGACTGTTCACTTTATCTATTTGTCCATTTGATGGATTATGAAAAGGAATGCTTTAATAAACAATCTGAACTACTACTAATGATTCATAATCATCACATTGATTCAATGAGTAAGATACTGTTAGCTTTTCAACTTTGACATCATTTATTCACTGGTGTTTGTTTTATTGTGATTTTCACCCGTTACCAATTGAAATCATCTCATTTGACTTCTATCACAATAATATAATAAACCTAAAGATTGCATACGATTTTCACATTTTAATTTTAACGAAGTTTCGCTGACAAATGTCTACATCTCATTCGATACTTCAGCTTGGCATGTAGTTCTAATGGCCTTAATACATTTCTTTTTTAATTTTCGATACTTACTGATAGGACATACACTAAGGTATCTTTATACATGTATAAATGTAGTCGAATTGAATACTGAAATGATCATATTACTACCTATGATAAGAACACTTTCCTTATATATTTACCTATCATATGTAATAGCTTTCAATCCAGTAAAGCATCATTGCTTTTTCTTCTTTTCATCATGAAATATCAACTAGCATCGATATTTATTATTTTTGGCTTCTTTTTCTGCGAATTGACTGCTTCCCGACGACAAGAAAATATATCCGATCCAACCAAACGATTAACTCATGCTTTGATACACGGTGAAGTACGTGGCAATGGTACCTTGTCAATTGTCGATAAAAATTCTTATTTACTTATTGAACTTCATCTTTCACGTGATGATCGACCTCGATCAATAGCTAGAACTAGAATAAAACTTGATAATCACAGTACACTAGAATCATTTACATTCCGATTCAAACTCAAATATCCATTATCCAAAATAAGTCCACATAATTCCTATATACTTTCAGCAAAAATTCGAAATAGTCAAAATAGATTACTCTACATTGGTGATCTTCATGTACCAGTTACTGAACGAAAACAAGAACAAGCAAAATATTTAATTATCAATGTTACTGAAACTCGTAAGTTTAAAATTTATATTCAGTCCTACTCTAATTATTCGTCAATAGCTTCATGGTACAATAATATTGATAAACTCGATTTACTAGCCTATAAAGTTACACAATTGGGAGGTACTGAAGAGGTAAATATCAGCGTATTCTGAACTCAAATAAACATTTTAATCTCATTCAAGGCATTCACAAGTGAATTATATACAAATAAACGATCAGGTATTTATACATGTGTCGTATGCAATTCAACTTTATTTAGGTAAGCATTTCTTAGTTTCTTATTGTTAAAGATAAAACTATGTAAATGTATTCGTATATTCGTGTACATATGTATATATATATA
This sequence comes from Rotaria macrura, assembly GCA_900239685.1. NCBI lineage: Eukaryota > Metazoa > Rotifera > Eurotatoria > Philodinida > Philodinidae > Rotaria > Rotaria macrura. The sequence goes on along the minus strand of OENT01000097.1, from coordinate 149,355 downwards.
TATATAGTTCAAAACATAAATACAATAGTGGAACAGGTTGGCCATCATTTTATCAAGCAGCTATTGAAGGAAATGTTGCAACAAATATTGATCGGAAATTTGGTTTGACTCGAACAGAAGTTCATTGTGCAAAAGTTCGTATATTTAAAATTGAATACTGAAACTATAGAGTTTTTATTTCAGTGTACCGCTCATTTGGGTCATGTATTTGATGATGGTCCACAACCTACGTACATGCGTTACTGTATCAATGGAGTCGCTTTAAAATTTTATTCTGATGAGAATGAAGTGAAATAAACGTAACTAAATTGCATTGGTTTTGTTTTTGGTTATTTGTAGAACGTACTTTGACTACATAGAAAAACAATTTTAAGTTTACAATTTTTTAGTTTATGTTTAAAAAAAAATAAATACTAAGATTGATCTCATTATTTTAACATGTTTTTCCATAATTTTTCTATGCTCGAATCATACCAGTCACCTCACTGGTTGCTTTTAAACTATATTTTGCATATCATTCGGTATTGTTAGATGAAAAGTTAAGTTTTCGTTGACATATTTCAAGCAAGTATCCATTTGAATTAGTCATAGTTTTTTTTATCAGAAACCTTGAAATTCTAGAATTCGTCTAATATCTCTACTAGCTGGTAAACAATACAATATTTTGGCGTAGAATTTCTACAACAATTCATAATTAATTGAAATCAATTGTACAGTCGTTTTTGAATAATACTTTATGCATAAAAACAATAGAAAATACTTCGATTATGTATGTTACAGAATGAGATAGAGACACTTACGGGTGCGCCATAAAGAAAGAAGGGTTTAGTATTATTTGCTCATTATTTTTTCTAGTTTTCATTGATTCGATTCTCAACAAAACCTAGTGTAAAAGAATTTTGATGGTGAACTACATAACAGCGAAGTTCTTAAACGAAAAACAAATCGCCCGAAAATCTTCAACTTTTAAGCTCAAAATGCATTAACATTTGGAGTATGTTTCGACAATTGACACGCAGTCTAAACTTCGAAGAAAAACATTTTCTGGTATTTTGAAATACCCTTTCCTATACCTTTGAATACAAATTCTGTGAAAGTGCTCTTCGCCCATGAAGTCGATATTTTGCTGAAAACTACCCCAAAACGCCTTATTTGCGTTTTCAACAAAACCTATCGAGGAAACAACTTTGCATGGCTCGAATGAATGTACTTCAGTATGTTAGCTTTCAAAGAAAAAACAATCGTCAAAAAGTACCCGTGTTTTGCTAAATGACATGCTAATTCGTGCAGCCATCAGCAACATGACATGAAAGTTGAGTTTTTTCGAAAAAGGAAACAAATCTATCTTTAATCTTTTACTGATTTTTGGATCAAAAAATATTTCAACTGCATGAAACTTGTCCAGAATGTAATGCTCGTTAACATCGCCAGCATAGTTTTTTCGTAGCTCAGTACATGGAAAGTAAATTCTAGAAAAAACGAGATTTGAGCTTGAAAGTTGAAGATTTTCGGACGATTTGTTTTTCGTTTTAGAACTTCGCTGTTATGTAGTTCACCTAAATTCTTTTACACTAGGTTTTGTTGAGAATCAAATCAATGAAAACTAGAAAAAATAATGAGCAAATAATACTAAACCCTTCATTCTTTATGGCGCATCCGTTAGAAATAAGTGATAGTAAATCTCAGTCAAATTCGATGATATTTTAAAATAAAATGTAAAAAGTGTTAACATCCTTCGGAAAGAAAAACTTAATATCCATACGAAATTATTTTACGATATAACAGTCTTAGATATGACTCATACTTTTTCCACGTCAAAAAAGTTTTTTGTTCAGTTGCCCAAGGATCAAATAACAGTACCAATACAGAAGAAATTTGATCTACAATCAAATGATGATCTATACTGCATCGCTTCATGATAGCATGAGTTTCTTCAAATTCAATACATCGATATTTTAATCAAACTGAGTATGAACTATGTCTACAATTGTCGATTCAATATCAATTTATTTGTGTTATTTCTGAAGGATACATAATTATTATTGACAATTTAAAAGATTCATAGATACTTTCGATCACTATGTATATATGATAATGAGTTGTAATATTCAATACTGGAATTCTGTGTTGTTTGATAAAAGCGAGAGATCCAATTGATCATAACAACACAACTTTAATGAATATTCGACACGATCAATCTGTGGTTGAACATAACACTTTTTTGCATGATACTATATCGTTATTTTATACATGTATTCATGAACATTATCGATGATTTAAAATCAATTCTATCTTGTCTTGAATTATTTTATTACACATGCGTATATTTCCTTCACTTTCATTATTGTAATATAGAGAAAAAAAAATTGAGAAACAAAACAAGAAACGTAAGAAAAAATTTACCAAACAAATTCACACAAGAGAAAGAAAATGCAACAATAGTTGAATATATTTTGATTATTGTTTGAATAACATAATAATCATCATAATGTACGTTGTAAAAGAAACAAAAAAGAAAATATCTGACTTTTGTGTCTGCTTGTATCATCCTGTTATTCCCATTAAGGTTAAACAGATGTTTCTGAATTTAATTTCAAAACAAATTTATTTTGTTTTGAATCAAACAATTTCTCAATTAAATTAACTCTTGGTATTTTATGAAATGTACATATCAAAGCAATATGTTCAGCATGTTGTTGTTTAAGCACCAATATCAAATTAGAATAAATTGGTTGATTAATAAATATTCTGCTAGGTTTTTCTTCATCAGTTGTTGATGACGGAGGCTCACAAACAAGTGTCCATGATTGTTCATGATTATTCGTCATGGATGCTAACACGGGAAATAACAGTGTAGCTAATGGTTGAGATTCTGTTTGAATGTACCGTTCAAGAAATGCTTGCGGAGAAACATCGTGAGACAAACATGTCGCTAAATGTTTTATAATCGATTCACGCGTAAAATACGGCTGTTGTCGTGTTAATCGAAGATACTTTTGAAGAGAACGTGACATAGAAGAGAAAACTGCCTGAAAAAAAAAAGAAACGCAACAAGTTTTTGGTTTTTTCTTGGAAAGATAAATCACTATTTACTTGAGCTGCTTCTCGAGCATCCATCGGCATGTGTGAACCATTTTTTTCATCCAGATATTTTCTAACATGTGTAAAAGCGTCTTCACATGCACTTACTAATTTCGTACGTCGTTTTCGTACACGACGTTCGTAATCAAGTTCATCATAGAATCTATAAAAAAGGTCAGTATCAAGATTGATCAGAGAAAAAAAAATTATTTAAAATGAAGATAGAAATCACTCGTGCGATGGCAGACTAATTATTCTTCTCTTGATAGAACTTATTCAATCTTCAAATAAAGAAATAGCCATCGAAGAAAAATTATAGTGGACAAATAGTGTCTTCCTCTGATGAAGGAAATATCATCGTGTGTAATTTCCTAATCGAAATAAAAACATCATTCGTACAAAGTTTTAAATCAGACTACTAACTTGATAGAATGAAAATGTTATATTACAGATTGAGATAAGAATCACATCATTCGATTCTTTCCTTCGTTTTTACAAACTGTCTATCAAGAGATAAATGAATCGACGACAATAGAAATAGATTAGTCTAAAAAATGTGTCGAAACAAAATCATTGAAACTCGACTAAAAAAAAGTTGAATTGTTTTTTTCTCAGACAAGTTTGATCAAATACAATTAACGAATGAAAATTTCTTCATAAGAAAATAAATTTATCAATGACGAAATATTCCCATTTTGACATTCATTAAAAGTATCTTTGAAAAAAAATTTCATCCATATATTTCCTAATTAACACAATGTCCTCAGTCATTTTTTTATTCATTAACCCATATTCTAACAATCATTCTTCTATACTTTTCTTTTCCATCGTCATATCGATAAAAGTAAATGATACAAAAAAAAATGCTCATTTAATTTTATCAAGTACATTATTTGTATTTAACATTGTTCATTGATTTTAAATAATGCCCTATCGTGTTTTTTTCTTCTTCTTCGTCTTCTCTAGATATCACGATTACGAGGAACAAGTTTCTTTTTAAATAAATAATTCGATTTACGTGACAACCTAGGGAACAAAATGTATTTACCTATCATTAAATCCTCGCATTGATCGTCCAATATTTCCATTAGGACCAACAGCAACCGTCGATGAATTCGAATGTGATCCCATGGATTTTGCTGAAAATGTTCGATGACGTTTTGCTTGTGTTTGATGAGCATTTTCCAACCACGGATTAAATACAGGAAAATCTTTATAGTATTGTTCTAATAAATAAACACTTGCTTCTTGTATCGACATTGATCCTATGATGTTCGAGAAAAGAAACGATATAATCTAATCGATAGATAGACTAAAAACAATATCAAATCATCATACCAATCGTATATTGTCGAACTTGTCCATCAGGTGATCGTACAACTTTAACAATCCATTTCGGATATAACCATTTAACTTCTAAGATAAGTACAGATAATATTAATATAAACAAAAGTAAATCTTCATATGTCGATGTCATTGATAGAATTCGTTCATATTTATCAGTTTTCAGTTGTAATAATTGAAATACATAATAAAACCAATAGACACTAATTAGAATCAACAGAATAAGAATACAACATGTCTTCTGCAGATGAATACAAGGTAAATGTGTTCGATTGCGACGTCTATAAAGTAATAGAAATGTACCAAGAAATAAAAAAATAAGTTTAAAAATAATTGTTAATATTGATGAATAATCATGAATATTTATAATATCTGATGTTACTAATATATGTGGTAATATAAGAAAGAGTATTGGTGAAATGAAAGCAATGAAACAAATTAAATAAATAATGAATTGTGATATAGAAATCGATAGTCTTCGTCGATGTAATTTCTTCGGTAGATTTGGAATATGATCGTTATGATGAATATCATGAATTTTTAAAGTTGTATCATTAATATTTGTTAATGTATCTTCATTACCTCCATTACATGTTATTGTTGTTGTCTCACCCCAATTATCATCTTGTGGAAGAATCTTTACTTCTATACGTTCATCTTGACTATCAGCTGCAACGGTAGGTGGTACTGAGCTTGTTGATGGTAGTTCATCATGATGACGTTTTTTATGTTGATAACGACGAGTTGACGAACGTGTTTCATTACTCATGGTATGTAATGTTGATGGAAGTGCAGCATTAATGGAACCACTATAAGTATCTGGATCCATGATCTATAACAATCAATAAATATTCTGAATAATATATGAATGAGAATTGTTTTAAAGAAAGAAACACAAACAAGAGTAAAATAATTATCATTACTAATTAGAAAATATACGGAATGGAGATATCAAAAATAGCAATATGTTAGTAATTACAAATACTTGTCTGCCTAATCAAACAATGTCAGAGACAGAATGACATGTTGCATGATCGGTTTACATAAGACGACGAATACATGGAAAGAACAAATGTACTGTTACTAAGAATGAACTAATAGATTCGATGAATAAGAGAATATGCTTTCTTTTATTAAATTTTTCATAACTACCAAGGAATAATTAGTTGTATGACTTGATCAATCCCATGTAAAACTAAACGATTGAGAAGTGACATGGATTTCAATACTAGTATCGAATAAAAATTTCACGTACACCAAATAAATACTACTAATTACAATCGATCAAAGCTAGTCTTCGTCTCATAGAACAATAAAAAGTGATTCTGTACGCAAACAACATCACTCACCTCGATTTCTGATTCACTGTAATGTTTCTCAACACCATTGCCACTTTTGTTTAAGAGAAACTCGTATGTTTTTGCTTTAGATGTTTTTGCTGTCATCATAGCTGTCCGATGGCGGTTCATTATTGTCGACAAATACCTAACAACTGTTTGACTACTTCTTTTTTTCTCTACGCCGCCTGTATCAACCCATGAAATTAACCATCGCATCTTTCTTTTCTTTTTTTTTTCTCTTCTTCTGTTCATTGTCTCGAACCGTCGTTATTTTTCACGCTGTCTCCCTATCTACTGTTCGTTGTTGCTTCAAGCAATTAAGAATGTGTAGAGTGTGCTAGCCAATATCGAAGAAAATATAAGATCAAAGTTCGATAAATGTCATGTACGTGCAGATTTCTCATTTTATAATCTATGTTGATCATTCAAAATAGTATTCATATTCAGGATTTTAAGAAAGAAGAAAAAAACGTGATTTATCAATTCAAGGCTGCCGTCTCAATTAAATGAATAGCTAACATAGAAATATGATCGATGCATTGAGCTTTCGAGAGAAAAAAAAAAGTGATACGTATGCGCGCGCATATTAAACAAATTGAACAGATATGTCTTATCATTCAATAACATTGTCACGAAATAAAGGCGACTACTATATCTTATTATAACTATCGTCTATGAACATCTGTAACGTTTTAACACGAACCTCTCTGTTATTTGTTGATTAAAAGTTTCTATAATGAGGATTCGATTTGTTAAAATCATTGAGCACACCCTCCCTTATCATGTTTGTCTACTTCTCTTGTCACGCATGCAATGTTAACTAATGAGAATTTTACTTTTTCTTACATACAGCATAATGATATTTCCTGTTTACGTTAGGCGGGCATATGATGATGTTCTTCCATATATGAAATGGTTTGAACAGTCGATAGATATATACTTACATACGATTCTAATACGTTATTTGATTAAAGATTTGCTCGATAGTTGTTCGTAACAGAGATGAAAAAGGAGTAGAGAAAAACAAGAAATAAGTGCATTGATGTTGGACGAACGATGATTAAATGGATCACATACAAACTTTAAAGATTTCATGATTGACCAATTGACCCCGTAAACAACAAATTGAGAAGAATAGAGACAAATAAGAAAAAAAGAATATCGTTCAATAGAAATGTCTAGCTATATGCATTGAAATATATTTATACAACACGTTCGATGAGGTAAAAACGTCTCGAAATGTGTTCATCAATATTCTATCATGTTATGCTACTGAAAACATAATTATTCTATAATAGATGTGTTGATAGTGACTCAGACATAATATAAAAACTGTATATTTTTTTTCGGGGCAATCAATGCATCTGTTTGTATCAATGCGAACAAGAACAGAAAATGAGAAGAAGAAAAAAAACTGAACTTCATGCGGAATGGAGATCGATAATCTCAACAAATGAACTGTCTGACATGAAACACTTGAAGAAGAACAAATGGAACATGAAAGAAAAACAAGCTTGACAAAATGAACATTCTGTTACGTATGTGAATAGATTTGTTTGTCTGTCAGGTGATATCGATTGATCACCGTTATAGAACAACAAAGAATCAGTTTCTATTGGCTATTATACAAACAGAGATGTATAACTGACTGACTGACACTCTGTATACACACAATTCAATGATCAAAAAGATATACACCGTCCATATGTCAATACCGATGGAGCATGCCATCTACACATCATGTAGTTTATTTTGAACTTTGACGAATGAACAAAAGAAAGTGAAACATATCGTAATTCGAACAATGCTAAATCGTGTTTAGATAATCATTTGTTTTAGTTTTATTCAGAGAGCAGAGACGTCTAGACTATGAATTTATAGCTATTAGACAGCAAAATGATGTGCTACGCATTTCAACTTCATCTACTTACCATCCGAATGAGAAAACAATCTTTCGATCAGTCTCATCTATTTTTTAAAGACTCGACTGTTCATCTTCGCCATCCTATAGATTGTCGGATGTTTATGTTTCATGAAGTTATTGCACATTTAATTACATTCCAATGTCAAGAAAATTGCTTCAATTTCTATTATTTACTAGATCGAAGAAAGAAAAATATTCAAATCGAAACAGTATCATGTATTATGCATCGACGTTTTCGAAATTTTTCCTTACATGTCTCGAATTCACATTCAAACAATCTTCTGTATTTGATTAATAAGTTGATTGAAACATTTTCTTGGTTGACTGATGCTCGTAATGCTAATATGATATTGATAATCATAAGTATCTCTTACTTGGAACTGTGGATATAAGTATAGGTAACAAGAGAAAATGAATTCATGCTGTGTTACTAAAGCATTCAATAATTGATTTGAAGAGTTTGTTCATTATATCTACGATTCTCAGTGATCTATATCGATTATAATTGCAAACATATCTAGCATGCCAAAAATGTTCCTTTCATTTTGATAGGTTCTTGTTCATGATGGTTTCATTACAAAGATCAATATTTGTTCAATTACACGATCATCCCTTCCTGATAGTTAGGGAAATAATATATATTATTTTTGAATAGTAACCGAACTCATGGAAGTTTCTCCTCTATTTTACTTCGAATATTCAAAAATAAAAATGAATTCGATTCTTTCCATTATGTTTTGCTTTAATAACTCAAGTCTTGGAATTGATTTATTGATTTTTGTCTAAAACTCCGACAATGTTTACATCCTATTGTTCTACATGAATGTAGAATTTCATGAAAAAACTTCAGATTTTTTAGTCTAATATTGTAAAGATATGCCATTTCATTTTTGTAGTTCTTTGATGAAAATTATGCTAAGCAAATAAGTGACAATCGAAAAATTTTGATATTTTCAATCTGTTGATTGACGATAAGTATGAAGAATCTTTTCACAATAGTATAGTTGTAGTACAGGAAGAATAGTACGAGTCGAAACATCAGTAAGACATTAGTTTTGCGTAATCGAATCAGTTTTTGTAACATTATCGAATCTGTATAGTTGAGAACTGAAAAAACGAATTTTCTTCAAGATTGCAAACGAGTATTTTTATTTTATTCAGTCTTTAAAAAATGATTAATCTGATGTAACACGATAACTTGATTTATTGTCGTAAAAATACGAAAAATCACATGAACTTATATCTTCATATTTTATTCCTACTGACAACTACTAATCTAAAGGAATTTTGGGTATGCAACCCAAAGATTTCTTATTGATAAAAGATAGAAATCTGTAAATATTATGATTTACTTCTCTCAAAATGAAATTCGTTTGATTCGAATAAATGTTTTCGAATCGAGTTCGAATTTTATCCAAAATCTAACATGCACTCGAAAATAGACACGCTTGTAAGTGCTCAACTATTACACATCATTGTCATTTAATACGTATTTGCTAAACTTTTACAGTTGTCATACGAATGAAATAAGAATAGAAAGATAAAAGCAAGGCGGACAATAAACACTTAGTCTCGTGAAAAGCATCTGAATGAAATAAACTGACTGAAATGAAATTAATAAATATGCTAGAGTGAAAACTTCTAAATGCAATGTTCATAATTTAATTAATATCAACGATATGTCATGGAAAATGGATTCATATCATAGAATTTGCAAGTTTGTTTTCTTACGTAGTAGTACGAATTTTCTTAAGCCTTAATACTCAATAGACTTTCATATTATTTCTGAATTTTCATAATTTACGCTTAGGATATGATGCATAATGAATAATGGAATATAAACAAAAAACACAATATATTTTTATTTAGACAAAAGCATAGCCATGAATTTGATTATAAATTTCTTCTATGATTGACGAATAACATCATGAATAGATGATTATCGTAATTAATTGTGTGTTTTCCTCTCTTGTTTTTCCTATCTCGACATATCAAGCGTGACTGTTAACCTTCATCTTTTTCTAGTTGCTGATCAATAATTGGGACTGAGCGTTACGACAAATAAATTTCTACGTATGTTGATCTACACACTAAACACAACATCATAATATTAGTTTTTTCGTCTTTGTGATTCTCACTACACGCATGTGCATTCATGTGTGATCGAATAGAACGAAAATGTAAATTAAAAGAAAAACAAAACTACAAAGTGTTCTGATCGAAGACGACGTTTATTAAGAAATAAGACGTTGTTTTCTTAATGATTTTTTATTAAACTTTTTCATTAACAACCATCATCTGGCGCATCTGAAGGACTATCATTTACATTGCTCAATTACTCAAGATTGAAACCTCAATTTATAAGTTTCAGCGTTTATCGTGTTAATATATGGGAGGATCTAACTCATCTTCTACTACCTCACGGAGTACGTTGATGTTTTTCTTTTTCTTTATTCAGTGCTGGAAAATATTTGACACCTTTGGAGTATCGTTTAGAACCAATATTTACTGTACATGATCGTCGATATCGAATTTTAGATATTATCGGACAAGGTTCTGAAGCTACTGTCTACCGATGCGAAGATCAATCTGCTCAACAATATGCTGTTAAAGTTTTTTATTTTGCGCGTAGCACAAAATCTCTTCCGGTGAAGAATTTCATGAAACAAGGGCGTCTTTTGAAACATATGGCTAAGCGGTCACCTCATTTCATACATGTAGTGGATTATGAATATAAACCTGCTGATGGTATGGGTTTTCTCATCATGGAATTAGGAGAGAGTAGTTTGAGACAACAGCTCATGGGATTACCATTAAATGATTCCATTCGGAGAGGGTATTGGAGACAGATAGTCATCATGTTGAAAGATCTTGAAAAAGCTCGTATTGGTAATAGAATAAGAAGAAATATGTTGACATTCATCACCATCGTTGATGTTGTTCTTTTTTCGAAGTGCATGCCGATATCAAGCCCGAAAATATAGTAATAGTTAACAATACTCTGAAGATAATTGATCTCGGCCTTGCCTTTCACGTTTCTAAACCTCGACAGACAGTATGGCGGAGCACAGTCAATGGTACTCTTGGTATGTAACTAAAGAAATAAAATTGCTAGTGATGTTGTTCTCTTTTCTTACCATCTTATCGATTTTTAGATTACATGGCACCAGAAATATTCGGGCATGAGACTGGTTTCAAATCGGACGTATGGTCAGCAGGCATCATGCTTTATGAAATGACTTATGGTCGCCCTCCTTATTCCGGAATTTTAGACAGACAAGCAAAACTTGCTGCTGTTTCTTCAGGTAGACCTATACCGTTTCCACCACAGTTTGACTTGCATTTACTGAACTGTATGAAAAAATGTCTTCAGCCGGATCCTAAACGTAGACCGAATTCATTTCAACTATACTCGCACCCTTACACAAGGATGCAATCTACACAAGTGAAGAAAAAGATGCCTATTCGGCGCTTGGGCATACATCAAAGATATGTCAAATAAAGATTCTTGACTCTGTGTCAAAGTATGTAACGAGTACATTACTTTGAATTTGTACGGTATGAGTCTTTTCGACGAAAAAACCCTGATTACTTCATTGGTTTTGATGATATCAAAGTAATATTATTCGTCACACACTTTTACAGAGAACTTGAATTAGCTATGAGCTTCTACGCGATAGCTGGAACATATCTTTAAAGTTTGTTAAAGTACTTTGTTTCAGTTGTTTTGCCTAGTTGAGTCAATGATTAGATTTTTCTTCCATTCGTGATGTTCTGTTTTTATTTTTGTTTATTTTTGCTCCTTTTACAAACGAAGAAATTATGATCGTATCAATATTTTATTGCTTACATTTCTATTTTTAACAGATGTCACTGTTTAACAATGTTTTAATATTCTCTATTTGCTACCAATTATACTTGTTTACATTGACACATTGTTGATTCTTATTAGTTTCTATTGTGAAATAAATTCGTTTTACTTATGTTTTGCATAAACTTTCATAACGAAACCGAATTACTTCTTGCCACGTCGAGATTCGTTATCTGATCTACAAATGACTTACATGATTTCACTATTTATTATTTATTTATTTTATTTTATTTTGTTGTTGGGGTTTGTTCTCTTCCTTTCATCTCCACGTTGGAAAATAAGATTGGAAGATTTCAAATGTACGTCATTTGAAATGATGATTTCTTTGACACAGTACATGTGACTAATCTTATATTATACTCTAAGATTTTGTCGATTTATAGTGTTGCCCTTTTGTTTTCTCATTTAGAAAAACATGGCTATTGACAAGAAATAGTAAAGCATGCGCCCCCTATATTTTTCCTTCATTCCGACCCTAAATACTCAAGCAGTAGCAACAGTATACAAAACATGTCCTGTTAGTTAGTAGAAGATTGCTTTTTATTTCAAAACAATAGTTACTAAACTTACTGACATAATTCACATAGACACATAGCACCATGAGAGCAAAAATGGCTGAGAATAAAATAAAAAGCTGACCAAACAAATTTTACAAGATAGATAAGTATGAAATGAATTACTGATTACAATTTTAGCTTTATGTTTAAGTATTAACGAAGACCTTTAGTTGTAGTGAACAGTAATGCCTTACATCAATAGGACAGGAAGAATTCTAATAAGCAAAATGAAACCATAAAATGACTTTATTTTCCGTCGAATGCAGTATGAAAAAATGTTATCGGGACAATGTCTTTTTTTGTTCTAGAATATTGTAGAACATGTGATTCTTTTTTAGATTTTTAATCGATATTCTAGTTAAATATGTCACGAACAGATTCATTTCCTTTATTCGGAAATACGAACCGATTTGGGCCTGATGGGAAAGCAAGCACAGGAAGTAAATTTGATTTGAAAACACTTTTCGATTTTTCAAATTTGTAAGCATAAATTCTATTTGTTTATTTTTCTCAACTGATCGTCTTCGTCTGATTTAGACAACCACGGGTTCAAAATCATTTGAAAAATGTTTATACTTGTTTGTTGGGTGCAACTCTTTGTGCAACATTGGGTGTATATTTATCCATGACAGGTTGGCTCAACTATCCTCGTTTGGCAGTATTCGGCTCCATTATTACAAGCATTTGGCTTTTCTCGATTGAATTTAATCAACGCACACAAATGAAATGCTTTGGATTAATGTCTGCTACAGCATTATTCACTGGCATGTATTTAAGCCCATTAATTAGTTTGGCAATAATGATCGATCCACAACTAATCGTTACAGCATTTTTACTCACAACAATCATATTTGTATGCTTTTCATTAAGTGCATTATTAACAAAAAACCGAGCTTATTTATATCTTGGAGGTAAGGTTCGAGTGTAGAATATAACGTTATATCTATGTTTGTAAATATGTAGGTTTATTGGGTACAGGCACGTCGATTATGTTTTTCCTTAGTTTGATGAATTTATTTGGACGTTCACAATTGATCTTCAATGTAAACAGAATAGAAATTCATTTTGGTGCAATATAAAATATTGATTATATTTTTTCTTTAGGTTAATCTTTATCTTGGCTTGGCTCTAGCTTGTGGATATATTTTATATGATACTCAAATAATTGTCGAACGAGCTAACAATGGAGATATGAATTATGTCAAGTAAATATCTACAGATTTAAAGTTGAACATTGTGTCATCAACTAATACATTTGTTTGTGGAAATATCTTTTTTTTTCGGATGTCAAGCAAAACTAAATTCTTCGAAGATATTTTCGTGTCTTAACTCGAAAATATTTTTTGACATTTATTAGTTGACCTATTAACTTGACAATCCACATTTTTAACCTATGATATACGTTGCTTCCAATTTGCTAGGATTTAACAATTATAATTGAGTTTCAATTCAGACATCGTTTTTTCTTAAAAGTTCATTCTGAGTCAAATCCTTCTTTCGTAGTCAAGTAGTTATGAACTTGTGTGTTCTGAAATTATTTAGCATGAGAACATGAGATGTATAGATTATACACTTGTATATCAATGCGTTTTGAATAAGATGTAAAATATACTAATGAATAGAGTTCTCAACATGTATTAAAAACATGTAATATCAACGTATGATTAATTATATATTTTCTTTTTAGACATGCACTTCTTCTATTTATCGATATAGTCGATTTATTCGTTCGAATTCTGATTATTTTACTTAAAAATGTATGTCTATTTTGTTTTTGTTTCTGAATATTCTATTTTAATAATTCATTCTTTTCTTCTAGTCACAAAACAAAGATAAGAAAAGCAACAATCGTTAAAACGCCTACTCAATGCACGTACACTATTCTCGATTTATCAAAAAATAAAATCATATTTTTTCTTTCGTCAGCTTTTCTATGTTGTATTTTGTTTTTTTTGAATTAGATATTTTTTCTTTCTCGCTTTCTTCATATTAATCAAGTAGAAACATGCTTTAACAGAAATTCTTGTTTGTAGTTACATGTACTCCTATTATTTAAAATCGAGAAATAAATTAAACGTTGACTGCATTTTATCATATGATGATATTTAGCGAACAAGACTTTTAGAAAACGCAATGCATGATGGAGATGATGCGTCCGGATGAGAAAGGAATAAATGACGTTTAGATTACCAATTCAAAATTTTATAGTGTCGAATCATAAGGAAATGTCAATTTCCTTAACGGATTTCGAATATATGAATCAGAAAAAAAATGTTAAATAGAACGTTCAATGTCGTTTGATACAATTGATTGTGTTCATTCTACTGTATAGAGAGATGCAACAGTACGACTCAGTTGATGAAGTACAGCAGTGTCCGGAAAGTTTTACAGTTTGTTTTGAATTTTTATTTTGTTATGAGAAAATTTTTGAAATACTAAAAGTAACATATTCTTGATAAATTCATGTCGTTCTTCTATTGATAACACTTAATTTACAAGGTTGCGTCCCATGCGGAAGACAAAACTAGCAAATTTTTATGCAGGAAGATAAAATTCATGAACGGAGAAAAATAAAAAGGCTTCACTTGACAACAATACAAACATTAGGGATTTTAAAAATTTCAAAAGAAAGAAACATACAGAATGCTTTTGAAAATCAACGTTTAAGAGTGCAGTTTTGATCTTTGTATAAAAATTTCAAAGTTTCAATCGTATACTTTAGAAATCATTTTCCACATACTTGTAAAAAGAAATGTATTGATGTATGTCCCTGACGTAGACCGTCTATAATTTACAATAGCTCTTCTTACCATGAAAATCAATTCGTGACATCCTTTCATTTATGCCAACGTATTCTTTAACTTGTCTCTCTTATTTTCTTCTCTTAGAAGTTATATATCCGAATGAGTGCTTATCATGTTATAAATAGAGACTTAAAATCCTTCATCGAGATGTAAATTCGATTAGTTATACCGAAAAAGCAAATGCAGCACATTAGTTTTGACATTGAACACAAGTTTAGTTTTATGTGTCGTACGTTCAACAGAAGAGGTTGAGCAGCTGCGTAAGTTAGAATCAAATCTAACCAACTGCTTTGTTCAGATGAAAGAAGTCTTGTTTGTAGATGAAATCTGATTAAGAATAGACTTGCATACATTAATCAAGTGATTGCAAATCATGTCAGGCCTTTTCATGACATATCTCACATACTTCTCCTTTATTCTATTGCACGGAAGGCTTTGTCAAAAGAAGAAGTTGTTAACGGAATTGCTTCAAAATTAAATTTTAGAATACAATGAAGTTACTATTGCTAATCATTGACAATTTTTTTTTATAGTATCTATTCGGTGACAGATTTCTTCGCTGTCCCTTTTTTTACTTTATCCTCTAAAGACATACAATAAGGAAACAATTCGCATATTATAGCGAAATGTTATGATATAGAATATCTGAATATAAATCTAAAACAATCTGTACAGCACGCAATACTCTTTGACTAGCAACTAACACGATCTGTTATAATGAAGAGATGTGAATTTTTAGCGCATATATATTCTTTAATACACTTCTTAGCTCAGACATTACACAGGTAACTATGAAACATAATGAATTTACTCTATGCCTTCATTTTTCTATAAAAAAAGAATATTTTCATTTTATTTAGAATGTATCGACTTTCCAAGAAAAACAATATGCGTTATAGTTATGCTCATTATTTATTGAATTAAAGAGAACAATGAGACAGCTAGATTCATATTTTCATTCTCTTCGAGTAAAATATCATGGAATTCAACACGCTAATGGTCCTCGTATAAATAATTTAGTGATAGTTTTTTGTTAGCAATCTTAGTGTCAAAGACTTGAGATTCATTCAATTTGACAAATATTCAATCATTCATTATTTAAAAAGGCATTTATTATGACAGAAAATTTCCCATTGAAATTTTCCTTGTTATAGAAATAGACTATCAAATAATCATCCATTTTAGTGACAGTTCGTATAATAACTAGATCAATTCACATTTATTTATTGAGACATGAATCGATATTTGGAATTTTTAATGAAAACCTATAAATAACAGATCATTCATCATTCAATATAATAACTGAACAATGAATAGTCTACTACTTGTTTTTGTCTTTAGTGAGAATATTGGTTTCTATTCCAACTTTTTTTTTTATTATAGAATTACTGGCAACTATGATTACATTTGTAGTAAATCGTCAATAGATAGATATGGAAAACGTCAATGGCTTAAATAAAGTAGATGAATTATGTTCATGATTAACATTCAGTATTGACTAATATGATATTTATGGGCAACAAAATAACAAATCGATTGATTGATCGATCGATGTATGTGTTATGGAGTGAATATAGATTTGGATGAATTTTCTAGTTTGTATTTGTTATCTTAGATTTCAATGTGAAAACAATTCTATTAATTTTGTTTGTTTCTAATCTAATTTTGACTATTTGTATTTTTCAATACATGTAAATTATTGATTAAGTCATACGGACAAGTTATTAGATATATATATATATATATATATATATATTTTTTTTTTTTTAATATTTGTTTGATGAGAAAATAAAAATTGTGGCAAGCGTTCTTTTTTCCGCTTCTTCTTCTCGTTAAAAAGGGAAAGAAGAGGGGAAAAAAAGAAACACCCTTACATCTACAATAATAATTGCAGTGCTGCATGAATATTCTATTCTACATAGTACCACCGTTAAGAAAAAAACGACGATGGAACGTTAGAAAAATAATGGCAAAATGAATATACATATCCACGTTCTATCAAAACGTTTCATTTTGATGCCCTGTAGTCATTTATACATTAATGAAGTTTGAATAGTCCTCGTCTTCTCGTTGATCTATATATATATATATATATGTATGAATGGCATATCGATTCATCTACGTGAAATAACATGCATTTTTCTTATTATACTATAAGAAATAAGTTCTCATCGTGTCTAATAGTATTTTTTTTCTTTTTAGAACTTTTACTTATTTATTTGCTTGCGCACACCGTGCCTACAAGTGAAAATTTCAGCTAACAAGAACGTGTTTCAGCACAAGAACGAGATTCATGTCTAGATTGGTCGACAACATGTAAGTTGATTGCTCCTATTCAAGGTCTAGTTGTTTCTTTATCTAAAAGAATTCTATGTAGAAAAATGAATAGTGGAATAAACCTATTTTCTATGTATTGAAAATGTTTTCTCAATAATAACGATTGGATTATTCAGAGAACACGTTCCAAAATACTTACAATAGCTATAATAGTAAATCATTTCGTTAGATAGTGTGTAAGTAGATTAGATTAATCAGAAAACGAAATGGGTTTGATCCGATTGAAATGTCTGTTAGGAATGATGAAAATCAGACTCTTAATCAAATCTTCACATGAGAGAACTGAAATCTAAAGAGGCTTGTCTTAGGTATTCTTTTATGTACTAATATTTTTGAACAAAACACATGGCTCCTTTGCACACACTTGCAACGTACAATGGCTCACACACGACAATAGAATTGTTTCGCTCTATAGCCAATGGTAATCGTGAATTGATGAGCTATTCAGCATCATAATTACTCAAACAATCGAATATGGCTCTCATCTAACGGCAACAAATTTCAATGTAGATTGTAAAATAGTTTAGATAATTTTCTAAACTAGAATGATCATGTCTGTTTTATTTTCAACGTGAAATTACGATAGAAGATTTCTCTTTCTTTTCATTCTTGATTGTACATCATGATATATATTAGTACGCTGAGCTGAGTCTTCTCATTTTTTTTTTCTTTGCCGTTTTCAACTAATACATTGATGAGTGCTGAAGAGAAACGAAGAACCAACAAGGAAGTACAACAGAAAACTGATGGGAAGAGCACAGAATGCACCTATTATCTTGTCCTAAGTCAAAAGCAACGATAAATACTAGCTGCATCATTCAGAAGAGAAAATTACATGATTGCAGTTTGAAATCTCTGATATGAACATGTATAATTAATGAATATGAGTTGAAATAATTCATGGTCAAAGTTGAAAAAATTGACTGATTAGTGATCATGATAAAAATAGTTCGGAATAAAGTTGACTATTATAAATTTGCCTAATAATTGTAAGAATTATATTGACTTATGATGAATAGAATCGATTATATAGCTTTTAACAACATATGTTTAAGTCGAATGTATGCGAATTCAATAAGTTAATTTTTCAATGATAACACAAGTATTTCATTTTCATTTCTTGTTTCTAGATGAAAACCTAGATTTATAAGAAACTATTCATGTTTTGTAGATGCGAACTTTGTCATTCGATTATTGCTTAATTGATAAAAACGAAAAAGCTTTTGCTCGAACAGAATTCAAGGAAAAATAACATTAAAGAATTTAATAATCATATTGGCAACCTGGCATAGAGATGTAGTGTAAACGTCTGTTTTTGATTTTTTTTCTTCGAGACATGACAATGGAATCAATCTAATTACTTTTTCACATTAGTAGAGTGCAATTACTTGAAAATTCCATCAAGTTAAAATTCTCAATAGTTGTACTTTATCTAGTTTTAGACTCTGTTTAATAGAAGTTTCCGATTGAAAGAACGATGTGATGATCAGCGTAGGTGACTAATTTTTCTTAATTAACTTATTTCATATGAAATCAGAAATCAAATTTCATTCATGCCTACCAATTTTCTGGAACATCGTCATCTGTATATGCTGGGAAAACAAAATTGAAGCCTATAGGTTTTAAATGTTGTGAAAAATCTTCAAGAATTCTGTAGAAGTATTGGTTCCGTTGGAAAAAGTTTCGACTCGAAAATTTTGAACATCAATCTGACTTAATACAGTACCTTTGATTGTGAAGAAACATTGCAGTCAAACATGCTAGTCAACATCACTTACAAACAGATTTTAATATGAAAATGTATTTTCAAATTATTTACTATTCGAGTCGTAGATTGGATTTTAGTTTATAAAACAAAATTGAAATTGAAAGAATAATAGAAATGAAGATAATATAATTATGCGATACTTTAATTCTGATGAATATCTTGCGTGTCTTCGATAGTATCAACTATTAATACACTATAACGGTCTTAATACGTTTAGAATTTTTGCTATTTTCAAATCTACTCACAATATTTAAAAACATAGCTGTTATCACATTTCATGCAAGGCGATCTAAAAAAAATTCGTGTGTCTTCTGGAACTGTTTTTATTATTATTCGTTTGATTCTGTTTGTGAAACTTGTGCTATTCTTTTTCTTTGTTTTTGAGGCAGCATGGTGATTATAAGCTTGAATAAATACATTATCACCCCTCCCTCTATCCGATTTCGGTTAGTTGATGAAAGGTCGTGCGGTATGATTCTATAAAAAAAACTGAGCAGGAATAACACACGACTAGTCTCATAGTAAATGTCTGTATGAAATTAACAGTAAGACTTGAACCAATGTTGAACGTTTCAAAGTATTATCGATATATAAAATAATCGGAAAAGATTTTTCGATGGTCTTAATGTCACAGTTTTCTATTTTTTTTCTAAAATAAACCATACTACCCAATACATACAGAAAAGAATCACTAGTAATGTATTCATTTATCAGATTCATATTATGAATAACAACAACGCATGAATTCGTTGTCTTTGTTCTATCAATATCAGTACATTAGTAGCGTATTAAGACTTGATGTTCCAATCAATTTGTATGATCATCTTATATGTCAGTCAAATCAATCACAAGCAGAATGACAGTCCTAATAATAATAATAATAATAATAATAAATTATGAAAATGAAATATAAAAATACAAAATAAATAACGCTCGATAAATAACAGAACGAATTAAAAAGAAAATAAGAAAAATTCTATTCACCATATACAGTAGGAAAAAAAAAGAGATAATCATTGATTTGACGAATGATTTCATGTCGGGAAACCATCATCTCGACTTAGACATTTTTTACTATGCTTATTTTACATTAGTGTAACGAAACTAAAGGATACATAATGTTAATCTCTGTGAAATAAAATAAATTATTGACACGAATCCATTAAAATTTCTTGTCTCGACATATTGCCATATGGACAAGCCAATGTAACTATGTGTGAATAATCTTCTTTTTTTCTTCAACAATATGAAAATCGATATGTTCGTTAACATTGAAACTAAAAGTAAATGATTTTATACATCGACAATGTACAGAATCTCTGATAAATTGTGAAAATTCATTATGATTCTCATTCTTTAGGCTACTATTGTTGACAAAAGAAAGTCAACATTCGAACAAACAAAGAAATCTAATGGAATCCACCGGAAAAACACAAGTACTAAATTTCCTGATTTTGATGAGAAAGAATGCCATTGTATCGTTAGTACTATGAATCGTATGTGATGAGCTGAAACCAGCTTTTAGTAACGTACAAGTGAACATATGTAACAAAGCTTTTATCACATCCCTGGAAGGCATTAAAATGTGAAGCATGATGTTGTTGATGTTATCAATCGTAGGGACATGACATTATTCTATCTATCTATTTTAGGACAGAGTTCTTCATCATCCTCTTAGTTAATCTTTTAGAAATGCCATAAATTAACTAGGTTCTCGATGAACAAGAAGTGAAGACTCAATGAGACAATGTCATTTTCTTTTCTTTTTGTGCATTCAAAGACACTGTCAGGAAGTTGCTTCTTAGGAAATGTTTCGCTTTAGAAAACG
Organism: Rotaria macrura; assembly: GCA_900239685.1. Classification (NCBI taxonomy): domain Eukaryota; kingdom Metazoa; phylum Rotifera; class Eurotatoria; order Philodinida; family Philodinidae; genus Rotaria; species Rotaria macrura. The sequence goes on along the minus strand of OENT01000097.1, from coordinate 128,501 downwards.
ATAGCATTCATCCTTCAAGTAAGTAATTCTTTTTTTTTTTGCTAGAACGATCTTTTTGTAATATTAAATTTTTCTCGATTCTCTTAATACAATAGTAATAATAAGTATAGAAAACAGTTGCGATATTTCTTCGATACGCTTTCTATTAACTGGCAAAGGCATTATACGAGATTTTTCATCAAACATGACCATATTTTAATATGTGTCATAGCATTTCCGACAAAAACTATTCTTTAGAAAAATTGGCGAGCAAAATGTAGGGCAGAAATTTCAGGAAAAGACCCTCGTCTGATACGATTATACTATTTTTCTTTTTGCATCTTGTTGAAACCTGATCGTATTTTTCTGTTCATATTAGTAGTCACAATATTTTCTTTTGAATCAGAAGCTTAATTCGATAGTATGAGTATGATTATTTTATTTATCAAAACTTCTTATTGCAAGTGTACTCCCATGGTACTAGTTGAAAAACAATAATAGACATCCGTTTTAATTGTTGTTATTGCATGAGCATGATCACTAAGATGAAGACGACAAATTTTTCAATATATCGATGGTAAAGGTAACTTTTCTTTCTTGAGCAAAGATTAGCACACATTAATAAGTATCATTAAAAAAGTTAATAAGTCATTCTCTATATTAATGATTGTGTAAAACTTTGGCCCCAGTTTTTCAATAACAGTAAATAATATACTATCCCATTTACTCTCACGTAGTATTGATTAGAGCGAGATATTTGGAATAGATAATCATTAACTCTTCTATGAAATTGAATAATCTTTTTGATATCGTGTTTTATACGAAAAATTCCAGTTTCATCAGATTTCAATATGACAAATTATGTTAGCTCTTCTTTCTTGAGACATAAAAGTTTCTCGTATGGAATCGATATTAATAATAGACTTTTGTAGTTCATACTTTAATCACATTAGACCACTTCATATCATCGCAGTTTTTCCGAAGCATTCATATTAACATAAAAGAATTGTTTAAAAGGTACTTCAATATGAACGAATGAATGATCTTCAAAGGTCATTCATTTTGAATCATTCACTAAATTTGATATGTACAACTCATCTTGCAAATTAATATCTATTAATAGTTGTTTGCTTGAATAGATTTAAAAGAATTTTTCTCTACATATATTTAGAAAGAGATAATATCCAATGATATGTTTTTTTTTTTTATCTTTTCAACATTTTCGTTGAATACGTTCTCTTGTTTGATTCATCTTATATAATAATGTCGATGTTTATTTCCTATTCAAGCATATTTAGATAGTCATATGTGCGAATATGTAATTGTATTTCTTCCTATGCCTGTCGACACGATACTGTCCTGTATGTTAATAGTCTACATGTTCATAACTATCGTTTTATTTGATTACACATGTATTCTCCAAATACGAGACGATCATGATCAATGTCAGATAGAATAATTATTTACAATGAATAGAACCTATGGTTATAAAAATCAATTTTAAAGAAATATGACCAAGAAAATTTCTACAGCAGCAACATTGAATTGCATTGTCATAAAATAGAAGATGAATATGAGCAAACAACTTGAATAAAACTTTGAACACAACTTGATTCAATAGAATGACATAGAATATTTGTTTTTCTTTATTAAAAGGACGGAAATAACTACAGAAACATCTGCTCGAGGAGATAAGACTACCAAGAAAAAGTTTTCTTCATCAACATCAAAAAATGCACAATTAAATGAAGATGCACAACAAGTAGAAATGCCGCTATTGGATTCATCAATAGAAACTGAAGTTCAACAACCGAAGAAAAAGGTAAGTTTTGTTTTTGAAAAAAAACATGAAACCATTTTGAATTGAATCAAATAAAATATCCTTATGTTAGGATCAGTTCGGTTCAATTCTTTGAGAAATATTTTAATGAAGATTTCATTCATCGTCTCGATATTTCTCTGCAATTTTCATATCGGAAAAAAAAGTCATGTTCATTGATAGGTTTCCATGGTAAATGGTCTTAGAATAGTAACCATCAATATTACATACACGATGCAATAGTATTCGTGTCTGTATTTATATATAATTAGACAAACACAGGAATGTAATCATGCTAACAACTAACATACGAGAATGATAAGAAATGGTCAAAGAGAAAAGAACATGAGAGAAGAGACGTTTGAATGATTAGTTTCATCATCCGAAATCATAGTATAAATGATAAATTTTTACAAAATTTTCATTGACAAGCGCAAGTAGAAATCAATAATGATATTGTCTAAAACGATATTAGGACAGTTTAATAGTCTATATAGAATCATTTTAACCTAAAATCGATAATCTTTCAGCTATAGATTCATGAAATATTAAATTGACGTTTCTTTCCTGTGTGTATACTCAACATATGTATTACATTTCTTCTAGTCGTTTGTCTCCTTTCGACGTATGATTCCCGTTATTTGTCTCTGTCATCAAGCTGAAACTCGGACACCAACAAAGACGCAGAAAAAAAATCTCATTCCCTACTATATACTGCTTCACAATTTTACGAGAAGCATATACATATCATTTGTTTCTTCGTTAATTTGAAATAGTAGTATTCCCGCTTTGCCTGTCTTTTCCAACCAGAAACAATCTTATATGCCGACAGTAAACATAATTAGTAGCAGAGAGAGATACCAGATAATATTTTGAAAAATATTTTCATCAGTGCTGTGAGTTTCTTTGTATTACACAAGTCGAACAGTGAGTTTATCCTTAGAGAAAATTAAATAAAGGAACTTGAAGATGCTGATCTCAGACGAAATGGACATGTGATACCTTCAATGAATTTAGGAGAAAAGGGCGAAGAGGAATAGAAAGTCGTAATCTAAGTAAATAATAAACGTAATCTTTGTTTCTTTCTTTCGAAGGTTTTTACGTCTTCTTTCGAATAAAAGGAATGAAACAAAGAAAAAAAAAAGGAATTCAGTTCAAAATCGATCATAGAAAATAACTTGTGTTCGTCATTGGATTTATTGGTTCGCATAGTTTCTTCACAGAATGTTTTCCTTTTTCATTGAATTATATCGAATGTCTAATGAACATCGTGCTAATTATTTTTTGTTTAGATGCCATTGTTAAAAAAGAAAACAACAGCTGATCAAGCTGTTGTAGGTGGTGGTGATTCGTCAATGTTTGATATAACACTTGATCAACTTAAAGATCTTATGGATGTAAGAGGACAAGATTTAATGGAAAAACTTCAATCATCGGAGTATGATGGTGTTACAGGAATATTAGAAAAATTAAAAGTTCATAGTAGTAATGGCTTGGATTCCAATAATCAATGTGATCTTGAGCAACGTCGCATAGCCTTTGGAAAAAACGAAATACCACCCAAAGCAATGAAATCATTTTTAAGATTATGTTGGGATGCACTTCATGATATGTTGTTGGTTATACTATTAACATGCGCTGTTGTTTCGGTTGGTCTCTCTTTCTATAAACCACCTCGAGAAGACATCAACAATAATGAACATGAATGTAAGCATAGCATGATATTTCATCTTCTTGACCTACGTCTCAATAAGTGGATTAAAAAACATAAAATGCGATTAAATCTTTTCAGTAGCGATAATAGTGACTTTCATCGATTATACTAAATGATCTTAGTAATAGGTCTTTATTTTTATGTGCTCATTCACCTTGGTCTTTTAATGTTGCCTTTCTTCTTCTTCAGGTATACGATGCTCGATGAGTACATAAAACCTAATTAATCTTGAATGGTTCCGATTGAGATTGAAACGGAAACAATGAGAAAATTTCTATGAACGTCAATCTTTATGGTACATCAACGAACGTAAATCACGTCTAGATGTTCTAATTTTCTACCGATGCGAATAAATCTTTTTGAAATAAAGATAGTAGTGAAATTAATGATAAAAACGCAGCAGATGTCATTGACTAAAAGTGCAAAAAAAAAAGAACGATCTTATTGACGTCAAAGGTTATTATGAAGTCAGCTTTTCATATTAACCAAGCTTAACCTAGTGAACAAAAAAACATTCTCGATTAGCATTTAGTGTTTGCATATCGAGATAAAACGTGTTTCACTAAAGAATTCCAACTATATCATATATCATGAAAACATGATTCTTGTTTCTTTTCGTCGATGAAAATAGAATAGAATGAAAGTGTAATGAATATTCAAATGTATGGCATACGTTTCTCTATCATACGATATTGAACAAAGTCATTATTTAAAGATTCGAAGTGAAATAATGTTGTCGTATTTACGAACAATACAGTATAGAGTCAAAAATTAGTTTCATCTGATAGAAATAATTAGAAAGAAATATTTTATTTTAGCAAATCTTGATTGGATCGAAGGTGTAGCTATTCTCGTTGCTGTTCTTGTCGTTGTATTTGTAACTGCATTCAATGATTGGCGGAAAGAACGTCAATTTCGTGGATTACAAAATAAAATCGAAAAAGATCAACAAACATCTGTTGTTCGAGACAGTCGTGTACAACAAATACCTGTCACAGAACTTGTTGTTGGTGATGTATGCTTCATTAAATATGGTAAATATATCATGAGAGATTCATAACTTATGACATTAGTTTTTGTGTTTGAATCGTTGATATCTTTTTGTCTATTTCAGGTGATCTTTTACCTGCCGATGGTTTAATTATTCAATCAAGCGATCTTAAAATTGATGAATCATCCATAACAGGTTTATAGACTTATTTGAATTTTTATAAAATATAAAATGTAAACATATTGCTAATCTATGAAGAATAGTGTTTGAATCGTCGATGTTGATATATATCTTATAAATGTCGGCGAACATGACTTAAAATATTGAAAATAGACTTCCGTCCAAATCAAATATGGTTACATAGAGTTTCTTTTTGAGATTATTTCAAAAAGAAAAAAATGCGCAACGACTTCAATCGCTCCTGTTCTCTTCTGAAAAGAATCATTTCATGTATAGAATACATTGTAGATCGAGACGATATTCATTTTAATACTGTTTGAAGAATATAATAATATAAATACACGATACTTTGAATTTTAGGGTCACTAATTTCGAGTTAGAGATATGATGTCGAATTTTCTAACAAAAACTTGTGTTCGGTATTTCGTAGTCAAGTATAGATAATCAAATTTTGAAACTTCAATTGAAAATTGATACGATGGCTAAGTGATGAATTTTTCCAATCATCGACTCGTAGGCAATGTGAAGTAGAGTCTTCTGAGACGATTTTTTTCTTGACATGAATAGAGTTTCAACGTTTTAATTGAAATATCGGACAAGATCTTGATATTTTAAGAATAAAGATTTGAAAAACAAACTTAATCCTCCTTGACTTTCGGAGTCATCTTTAAAGTTTATCCAATGAGTTTTGTCTGAATGGATAAGTGATGAACTATATCAATTGATTTCTGCTAAAAATGATAAAATTTCGTGCATACTCTCAGTTTGCAAGAAAAATTAATTATATAAATCTTGATGTAGAAGTACTTTCATCAAAGATCAATCTAACATTTAAAAACAACATTCACTATTATAGTCACCAATCATTGATGTTCTACTATGAGGGTTTTTTTAACTAAAAAATTTCGTTCATATACGTGATTAGTTAAGACTTATCGGTAAATAAAATTTTGCTTTCGTCGACTACAGACGTAGAATCAGCCAATGTGTAGAATAATATAAGAGCATTCTTAGTCTATATAAAAAATGTTCATCTTGTTAATTGAATAATGATAGTGTATTCTGCATTCGTCCCACATCTCGTAGCAAACACTTGTCATAGATCATAACAGATGATACGTCAATTACATCTCATTATAATTGATGTACGACTTCTTGCAACATTTCTCGAGACTGAAATCGAATTTAGGTGAAACAATGTGGTTTGTAAAGCAAATATAGTGCAATAATTTCTCTAAAAATCAATAGTTTCAGCTACATGTATTCAATAGATTTCCACTTAATTGTAAACATGATCATATTTTTTGTTTAGGAGAAACGGATTTGATAAAGAAAAATGAGAAAGACGATGCTGGATTATTATCAGGTACACATGTTATGGAAGGAAGTGGCCGTATGATTGTCGTAGGAGTTGGCCTTAATTCACAAGTCGGTAGAATAATGAGTTTACTTGGTGCAGCTGAAGATGATTCGAAAAGGAAAAAGAAAAAGAATGAGAAGAACAAAACTCCAAAAGTGAAATCATCATCATTGAAACGGGTTTCTCCAGACACATCGAAACATAATGAAAATGAAAATCATAATCAAATTGTGCATATAGAAAATGAAGCGCATCAACCGACAACAAGTAATCCACACATTCATAAATTATCATCAGCACAACATACAAATAATGTTGAACAAGACAAGAACTCCAACGGTGATGATGGACAAGAGAAAAATTCAGAAACCAATAAACAAATTCCAAATAGAGTTATACTAAAAAAACTATCATCGATAGATCGTATTGCTTCTCATACTCATAAAAATAAAGTCGAAGAGAAACAAGATTCTGACAAGAAGACGGGCCACTTAGAAGAAGCTGCCAAACATGATGAAAAGAATGAAGATGAATCAGTAACCAGTAAACATAAATGTAAGTAAAACAAACAAAAAATTCATGATTTCAATTACAATAGAAACTATTTCAGCTGTTCTACAAGAAAAACTAACACAATTAGCACTTTATATTGGTTATATTGGTATGACTGCTGCTGCTTTAACATTAATCTGTTTAATCATTCGTTTTTGTATTACCAATTATGCTATTCAACATAGAAAAGGCACAACAAACGATATTAGCTATTTTATTTCATTTCTTATTCAAGCTATTACCGTTGTAGTTGTGTCAGTGCCCGAAGGTTTCATTCATCTATTGAATGGTTACAGTGAAATATTAATCAGTTATGTTTTATTCTTATAGGTCTACCATTGGCTGTTACACTTGCTCTTGCCTATGCTGTTCGAGTTAGTATACATACTACGATCATAAAATTTGATTACTATTTTATTTCATTACACTAGAAAATGATGACTGACAACAATCTTGTTCGACATTTAGATGCATGTGAAACTATGGGCAATGCATCAACAATATGTTCAGATAAAACAGGAACATTAACAACCAATCGAATGACAGTTGTACAATGCTATATTACTGGTAGGTCAATATTATGAGCATGACTCCTGTTGCAGTCATCTACTTCCTTCCTCTAGAATACTTTAAAGATTTGTGTGTTAATGATTAATATAGATATATACATATATATATATGAATGTCTGTGTTGTAGGAAAATATTATGAGCACGTACCAAAACACGAAGATATTCATCAAGATATATTAGCGCTTATTTTCGAATCAGTATCAGTGAATACAAATTACACATCAAAAATAGAAGTACGAATGACTATTTGACGTAATCATTTAGTTTAGTTTATATTTAGGAATCGAAACTACCTGATGGTGGTTTACCAAAACAAATTGGCAATAAAACAGAATGTGCTTTGCTTGATCTAGTAAAAAAATGGGGTGGATCATACGATGAAATTCGTAGAAAAATTCCTGAAGACAATTTAGTCAAAGTATATACATTTAATTCTACACGAAAAATGATGAGTACGATTATTCAATGTCATGATGGTTATCGACTATACACCAAGGGTGCATCAGAAATGGTTTTAGCTAAGTAGGATTTGAAGGAAGAACAACATTGTGTTCTATTGCATGATATTTATTTTCTTATGTTGTGATTGAAGATGTAAATCAATCGTTGGTCAAGGAAATCAACTGAGAGTTTTAAGTGATGATGAAAAAGCAACGATAACTTATGATATTATTGAAAAAATGGCTAATGATGGTTTACGAACAATATGTATTGCATATAAAGATCTTGGGCAAGAAGAACAGAATTGGAATGATGAAAATATGATTATTAATGATTTAACATGCATTGCTATTGTTGGAATAGAAGATCCTGTTCGTGCAGAGGTTTGTCTATTCGAAGAAACAACTTTGGCCTTTTTCATTTTAATCTCTAAGTATTCTTTTAGGTACCGGAAGCTATCAAAAAATGTCAAAAAGCGGGTGTTGTTGTTCGTATGGTTACAGGTGATAATATAACGACAGCTCGTTCGATTGCAACAAAATGTGGTATTCTACAGCCGAATGAAGATTTTCTCGTACTTGAAGGAAAAGAATTCAATAGATGTATTCGTGATTCGTCGGGCAAGGTTAGAAGATAAAAAGAATTTCGAATAACTATTTTTGTGAGTACAATTCATTGTCATATTTATTTCTATGTAGATTTCACAAGAGAAACTTGATGAAATTTGGCCAAAATTACGAGTTTTAGCACGTTCATCCCCACAAGATAAGTATAATTTAGTTAATGGTATCGTTCTCAGTCAAGTAACACAACATCGAGAAGTTGTTGCTGTCACAGGTGATGGAACAAATGATGGACCAGCATTGAAACGTGCTGATGTTGGATTTGCTATGGTAATTTAAAATATTCTATAGATTCTTTATTTTGGTTTTTTGGCATTCGTTTAGTACATATTTTTGAAAAATGAATTTCATTCAATATCGAGAAGAACTATTCAAATATACTTTGACAATCTCTAAGTTCTTCAAATCTATTCAGATGAATTTAGTCTATAGTATCTTATCGTCAAAAAGAAAAGAAAAACTAGTGACAAGTCGTTCGTATATTCATTTGATCATTATCATCACAATAATTTGTATTAAAGAATTTTCACAACAAAAATATTCAAGTCTTAAATAGAATAGAGTAAATTGCCCTTGTTCATGTTTGATATATTGATAGAAAATATGACGTCATAGTATAAAGATAAACTACACTTTCTTTATTTATTTATTTTGTAGGGTATTCAAGGAACAGATGTTGCTAAACAAGCATCAGATATTATTTTAACTGATGATAACTTTTCATCGATTGTCAAGGCCATGATGTGGGGACGAAATGTTTATGATTGTATTGCAAAATTTCTTCAATTTCAACTTACTGCTAATCTATCGGCTGGCGCCATATCGGTTATTTCAGCTGCAGCTATTAGTGTATGATCTACATTTTGATCTCTTTGATGAAATCTGATCTAACACGCAATGCTAGATATAGAATTGTAATGAAACACGAGAAATCTAAATCATGAAAAACCAATGATAGTTGTCATCGACCCGATTGAATCATAAAGGAAAAATTATCAAAGACTTTGATTCGACGTAATACGAATCAATGTTAGAATAATTTTCTCTTGAGCAGTACTCACAGATCCAACATGTTATGTGTCAGCAGTATACAGAAAATAGAATCTCATATTACTGTAGTCAACACATGTGTGCTCCACTTTGCCTTTCATCTTATAATATAAAAGTCGATATCCACATTTTTCACCGCCCGTTAGATCCAATCAACAAGGGTGTTTGGTTTTATTTTGAGTTAATTCATATGATCTATAGTACTAAAATTATGTGTAAGATTTTTTTCTTTCTCTAGAGTGTTCCACTACGAGCTGTTCAAATGCTTTGGGTTAATCTTGTCATGGATACATTAGCATCATTGGCACTTGCAACAGAACCTCCAAATGAAGATCTACTAAATCGAAAACCGTATGGTCGTACCAAATCAATCATATCACCTCTGATGCTACGTAATATTATTGGTCAATCGTTATATCAACTTGTTGTTATGTTCACTATACTATATGCTGGACAGTATTTTTTGAATGTTGAATCTACTGTTCAAAAAATTCAAAGTGATCCGCATGTTAGTAAAGAATTAAGTACACAATTTACCATGGTATTCAATGCATTCGTACTAATGACTCTATTCAATGAAATAAATGCAAGAAAATTACATGGCGAAAGAAATGTATTTAAAGGAATATTTCGAAATCCATTTTTCTATGGTATTTGGCTATTTTGTTTTGGTTCACAGGTAGGGGAAGGAATGTTGGAAAGAAAATTTGTATTCCTCAATGGATTGTTGTAGATACTGATTGTCACGTTTGGTGATAAAATTTTCAGTTGTGCTCGATTAGATATAAAACAATGGGCATGGAGTCTACTTTTCGGTCTTGGATCTCTTTTATGGCAACAAGTATGTGAATTGAGTGTTTCTGACTTTAAGGTCAATAAGTGAATGAATAACAATTATTTAGATTCTATTATTCATTCCAATTGAACCATTTAGTACATGTTTTGCAGCATTTTATCGTATGTGTTGTCCGTGTTGTTACAAGAAACAAAAGAGAACGGAAACAGAAAAATTACATGAAGACGATAGCAATAAATCGACTAGTGGCTATACTAAGAAACAACTAGCAAAAAAGACTGGTAAAAGTAGTCGAGATAATGATTCATTGCCGAAATATACTACCATTGTTCAATTGACCAATGCAACTGTTGTTACTGAACCACCGCCAGCCTTTGCAAGATTTATGTTGCGAAAAAGTGTGGATCGACTGAATTCAGAGGTTTGATTTTGTGTCACAATTTTTATTAATTCTGTCTCTTCAATCATACGTTTTCTAGTTTCGAGGCATCAATGAATTTCGATCACGACTTGAAGAAGTTACAGAAAAACGTCATGAAGAAAATGCTGGACATAGACATCATAGTGAAGACGATATTCTACAAGAATAATCATTCAAGGATGTAATATGAATATTTTGTTGGCTTGTTTTTACTTTTTTTTTCTTTTCGAACATTTCCGTACTGTTTCTATTGTATACAAACAACATGCTCGGTCATTCGAAAAATAAGAAATTACAGAAAAAAAAACAGACTAACAATTCTTTTGTTTTCCTAATCAATTTTTTATTCTTCAATTTTGTGTCTGTATGTGTTAGTGTCTTTCTACTGATGAAATTTTCCTTTTGGTTTTACTTGTAAATATATGTTCGTATTAGGTGACATTTACCTCGGCAGACATTTTAATTTTATTTGTTATTTATATGTATACAGGAACTTCTGAAATGTATCATTATAAAATAAATATAGATAATGAGACAATCGATTTTGTTTAAGCAAATTTTGTATCTCTCATGAGTCACATATTAGTTTTTTTTATTTCAAACAACAAAAGAAGCATTTAACAGAAAAATAAAACATTTAACCAAGATTTTACTTCTTTCCTTTTTAAATACAAACTATGTTTTGTTTTACTTTCACGAGTTATTCGTATTATTTAAATTAACCCCTTGACATATGCTATAAAGCAAGGCGTTTGCTGGTCTTCAAAAACATGAATGATTGTCGAAACTACTGTCTCAAACAGTTGTGTAATGTCATCATAGAAGTCGAAGCATCTGTTTTTTTTTTCTCTTGGTAAAATATATCAAACATTTTGCTTATCAAGTTATAGTAGAAAAATGTTAAAACGACACACAAGATGTTATTGCCATCGAAAACAATCTCATTTGAATTGAGATTTTTTTTCAGTTCGTATAAGATATTATATCGTATTTCTATTTTTTTTTTCCTTTTCTCTTTACTGATCAGATAAAATCGGTGCAGTCTTATGCATATGATAACAAGAATAGTTGAAGTTCCACGAAACTCAAGTTATATTTTTAGCATGTGTAATTTAGTATTTTTTTTTGTCAATTACGTTTTATTCGATTCTTTTCGTAATTACTTGTACTTTTAATACGGTAAGTGGTGCCTATGCTTTAATCATAATACGTCAGATATTAAAAACATGCTTCTCATGAGTCTTATCCAAATGTACCGATCACATACATTATATTTTTTCTCAACATTGATAATGATATTCTTAGTTAAACACAAATAAATTAAATACAAATAGTGACTGGATTGATTGATATGCAATTTTGGATATACTATTTATCGTAGACGTTAAATAAATCTTTTATTCTGTTGAAATTCAATATGAGCTAACATAGTTAAACGAGCATATAATCATGTAAAAATCTGATAGAACGCTTGATCTACACGTATCGACATCTATCAATAATTGTATGACATATACGCACACATATCGGTATAGTGTGGACTACAGTACTATACTTTGACAGCCAAAGTTTGACTGACGTTAACTGATCCGTGGTCTAGTGTTCGATGATTCAGTCGCCAATTCTAAAACTACAATGATTTAGCACACTTATGCATTAAGACATACACACGCTTTCTGTAAATTGAATCTAATTTAAATATAATGCAATTTCAATTTGGTGATAAGAAAAAATAGATACATTGGGTGAATCTTTTTTTTTGCATAAAAGACTCATCACGATTGAGGTTGCGCACAGCGTAACGTGTGTTAAAGAAAGATCAACTATCAGAAAGAATATGACTGTGTGTATGTGGCATTATTGTTCTTTTTCGCATCTTTGAATTTTTTCAGGAGTTTAGCATAAATCGCTGTTGATAATCTTCGCTTTAATTTTTATAATAAAAATTTTAAACAATTAGATATTCATTGTTTTCTCATCGAAGAAACAATTTTACCCACAAGAGATGTTTTCAAAGAAAAGTAGAACTGATGTATGATTTTTGTAAGATTACTCATCTGGGTTCATATCTAAAACTTTGAGTGACACCATAACGCTGTTAAACGAGAGATGAATAAGAAAAAATTACATTGCATTTCAAGTGAAATAGAAAATAAAGCTGCTTTACATTAAAAACAATTTTTTTAAATTTATGCATAAATTACAATTGAAAGATTGTTTGGTAAAAGTCCAACTACAGCTGTACCATAAACAACAAGATACAAACTTAAAGATCAAGACTCATTTTAAGACAATAGAGCACAAGGAATAACCTGTATACACGATAGTCATTCCATGTATCGCTACCATGCTAAGCCTTCTTAGTGACTTATACAAAATTAGCGACATCTATATTATTTTTTATTAATACACCCAAAATCCTTTAGCACGTTTCTTAGTTAGCGCTTTTGAATTGAAAATAAATTAGAATCTTAATTCCTAGTGCGTGTGTATATACGAAGTGTAGCTGAGAAACAAATCTATGATACCAAGCCAATCTATTACACCAGACCACAGATCAAACGTTGCTTCACTTCTTACGATCAGAATATTTCACCATTATTTTAATTTTATTACATGTGCTCTTTCGATACAAGTCGTTTTTTTTTCATTCCTTTCTTTTTCATTTTTTAGCACATTCAAAAATAGAAAGCCAGTAAACCACTTGTTATTATTACTTGTAAAATGTCAGCAAACAACCAGCGTATATTTGTAGTTGGTGCTAGTGGTAAGATCGGCACTGAAGTCGTTCGTGGTCTTGTTAAAAAAGGAATAAAAACCACAGCCTATGTACGAGATGAATCAAAAGCACAGAATCTATTCAAAGATGAAATTTCCACTGGAAATCTGACCATTGCTGTTGGCACCTATTCGTCTGTTGAAGCGTTCGCTACGGCAATCGAAGGCCACACTCGTCTTTTTCTTCTTCTGACTGCCGATAGCAAGAAACCAACAGCAATGAGCAGCATCAAAGGAGCATTTGGAAAAATTGCTTATGAAAAAGGTGTACGCCAAATAGTTGATCTATCGTCATTTACTGTTGGTACTTTCGGCCGACAAGGTATCATTGGATACTCGCATACAACAAGTGAAGAGAAATTATGGAGCCTTGCCGATGAATTGCCAGAGGAACGTTCATTGGTCGTATTACGTCCAGGTGTCTTTATGAGCAACCAACTTATGAGCGATGTTCGTACAATAAAAGATTCGAATAAGATCGTGTCGTGTTTGTCTGCGTCGTCGAAACAGGCTTGGATTGATACAAAAGGTGAGCCATTCTATAGACACGAATACCAAACGGTAATTTTTACAGTCATCACGAGAAATCAATACTGTTTTTACAATACGGTAGATAGTTTCAGCAACATTAAAATATACTAAACGTTTAAGTAATTTACTACAATTGAAACGAAATCCATCTATGTCCGTATCCGTATGATACTTAACAAAAATAAAAGTAAGATGTGCAATGGTGATAAGATTTGATATTTATTTTTAGACATTGCTGATTGTTCTGTTGTTGTGCTATCGGAGCCAATTGAAAAGCATGATCGTTGCGTTTACGAAATGGGCTCTGAATTTCTGACCGATGAGCAACGGGCAGCTATTTTTAGTAAAATTCTCGGAAGACCGATCATATGGGAACAACAATCGATACAAGATCGATACAAGACGTTAATTGGTTTTGGTTTAAGCCATAGATTGGCGTATGATTTAATTTCAATGTTTGGGGAGTCAACAGTCGGACATGTTACACCGCAACTATCGGTACTCATCAATAGACCACTGCGTACCTTGGAAGAATGGTTACAAGAAAATGCTGTTGCTTTTCAATAAAATTAAAAACATTACAATGGATTCTGACTCTTTCTGTGTGTTTAAATTGCAGATCAATGTGACATTCAATCAGTTGCAAATAGCCTTTGCTAAATTGAAAGTTTTCTCTAATATGACTTCATTTTAATATTATTTTGAGATATATTTAATATCAGAAGATTATTTAGAGTTCGCTTTGAAATGGATTACTTTCCATAGCCTAGCTCCTTCTTGTATGTGATAAGAGTGTTCAAAGAAGAACTAGACTAAATTAATACAAAATAACTAACATTTTTTCGAATGTATCATGTAACTAAATTATTATTGACATGACTTTCCGAAACATTGTTGTAGATCGATAGCCAACAATTGTTCAATCAAGAAGATTGTCAAGCATGCACAAGAAAATCTTTTATTTGAAAAATAGTACAGAGCAGAGCTCCGAATGGTATGGGACAATCCCATCCCATGAGACGTGTTGGGATGAAAGATTCGTCCGATGGAACATTTTATGGATTTTTCTATTATGTTTTTTTTTTTATAAAAAGATGATGTTCACTTCTTGTTTTCTATTGTGAGTTGCTCTTCGATCATATATCCATTCCAGGATCATCATGGTGAGTCCATTGGGATAAAAGTCTCATGAATCTCCAGTAATGTTTAGACTTAAAAAAAAAAGAAATTTTATAAGTTTCGGAAATTCCAAGCTTTTAGGTTCTAAATTGTTCGTCGCTTTCAAAATTTATCTAATATCCGAAATTTCCAATATCTCTTAAAGCTTCGATTTCACTACTGTGTATTTATAGCGTCGACGGAAACTTTGGAAATTTCGATAATTTCCTGTTTCGGGAATCTAAATATACTTCTGAATCTCATAAAGAAAATAAGATTTCTTTTTTGCGCTCAACCTCACTGTGTAACCACATAGCTGCAGAACAGTTCCTTGACAAAAAATTGCGACTTCACATATCCTTGAATGTTGCGCGACGAATCAGAAAGGCAAGAAGTCAAGCAAAAAATGTCGATGTCCTTTTAAGAATAATGTGGTTCTAAGGCATTATTGTTGTGCTAATTACCTCTTTAGTGTTGTCGAGGATATTAGGAAATAAAGCTAATTTTTCTTCTATTTGTTAAAATAGATCGTATTTGAAAATTTAAAAAATAAAAGAGGTTTCAGCAATATGGAAATATTGCCATATATTTAATAAACGATAGAATTTTATATTGCATGAAAATCCCATGGGATGCGATGGGATGCATGAAGAAAATTTGTTCCATGGGACGAATTTCTCGTCACATCCCATTCGGAGCTCTGGTGCAGGGAATACGACGGCGATACTTGACGAAGTTATTTTTTTTTTCGAATTTTTCTGCGTTCGTTCCACTATCAATAGAATAGAGTAAATATGTTTAAAATGCCCTTATTTTACAATACTAAATGTCATTTTAGAAATAAATACTCTCATGAAGTCAACAACATTGTTGACGAAGCGTCATCTAAATGAAAATAAATTTCTTAAAACTAGAAAAAGAAAAACTATTAAAAAATATTCAAATTAGCAATGATCTTCTTTACAAGTGAAGATATTTACGAGTAGTTGTAAATGTACATTTTTAGTATCTTTTTTGTGTTTTAAATGATGATTACAAAAATTGAAATCATTTTTCAATACTCTTCAACTATCGTTATAATAGTAAGTTTCTTCTCTATATTAAATTGAAATCTATCACACATGTCATATAAACGATCAGATAAAAATAAGAAAGATTTTTCTGTATCGAACAACTATGCGCATGTAAATATACATTATATATATATTCAATTCAATTTTCATTATTATTAATTTCTTCACTACGTCTTCATTAAGCATTACACATAGATCAAAATGATCGTGTATCAAATCAGTTGTCCAATTAATACTTCTTCAATATTCCATCGTTACTAGTTGATCATATGATCTTCGTTGTATGTTCAATGGAATATTGAATCCATGCATATGTACTAGGACGAGTCATTTTTTCAATAAACAAATATAGTTAATAGACGGAAATCTTATTTTTCTAAACAAGAGGAATTTGTAAGTATACAAAGGTTTCAATGACATAACGGTTGCAGCGTGCCCTAATATAAGTACATTCTTTAGAATAAGTTATCACGATATGCATAGTAACTGCTAATTGATCAAATTCGATCGATAAAACAGCGTAATTAAATGTTTTTGAAATAGTTTATCTGATGATAGAATGAGACAATCATGTTTATCTATAAATATGAGTCCTGTTCGGTTCAGTCTATGTATTAATGAATTTTCTTTTGAAAGTTTATATCGGGTAGACTATTTTCTAAATAGTTCTCGTTCGAATAGGATTTATAAATGTCTTCCAACATAAATCATTTGTTTTTTGTTTATAAAATCGCAATACAAAATGTAACAATGATCGTTGAACTCTATCATATTAAACATTGTGTAGATTTACATTTGTGTTCAAATGATATGTGTGACATTCATCGATCCTTATCTGCTGACGTAACAATTTTATTAATCATAATGCAAACGATGAAGTAGAAAAGAATAAAACCGTTGCATCCCGAACACTGCACATCTTTGTTAGAACATCTGAAATACATAAAGATAAAACTAGCTAGTTGAGAATGAAACACAAATAGTGAAATGTTAGACGATATTAAAATACAAATGCTAAACATCTAAATGTTATTCGAATAAATCATATTCTATCTCAATTTTCTAAAATACAATTAATCAATGATAATTATTCATCAGATGTCAAAGCTACAATCCGTCGCGATATAACTGATTTAACTAGACGAATACAACTATGTTTGACGATTGACAACAACCCACTACGTATTTAACACGTTCTAGAAGATTTCTCAATCAATTCAAATATTTACATGAACATCGAGGAATGTTGATTGATACGATATTAATATATATCATGAATGAAATCAACTTCGAAAGGATTGCATAATATTGATATGGGAATAATACAAAAACAAATCAATCGTGCGTACGTGTCATCACATATTCAAATGGCCATTTAGGAGATCATACTTAATGATACTTCGGAATATTAGTCTAGATTGAAGTTGAAGAAGTGTCATCGTGACATTAGTAAACATTTAAAATAGATTCGTTTCGATCATCAGTTGAAACTGAACTCGATTTATCATATTGATTCGCGGAATCGAATTGAAAAAAATTCATACTTCTCATTTCGAAAAACATAACTTCAACATAATATATTGTTAATTCTTAAATTAAATCATTTCTAAAATATTCCCTAGATGTTAAAAACGATTTAAATATTGCTCTAATCAAGATATAGACATTTTCAGAGGAATTATTTTTTGTATGTAAATACTACGAAAAACAAGACTCTTATTCATAAGAAAGTATCATCACTCGATATGGGACTATTCTTTTTTTCAATGGAACCTTACTTATGAAGTATTAGACTTGCAAATCCAGTTATCAAAATATTAAATTGTACGTTAACCTCAAAGATCAATACGAACTAACTCATTTAAAATGATGTTAATTTCCATAAGATGTTTTTATAGACCTAGTATGAGATCACACGTTATCTGTCTATTCTATGTGATGTCAACGAAGAGCTCATCAATTTTTAAATTCTAATCGTCTCTAAATGACATTTTTTAAATAATATCATATTTCATCTGTCATTAGAAGATCAAAATGATTTAGTAACAGTGAAAAAACTAAAAAACGAACTGCAATGCTTATTATTATATGGTTAAATATTTACTCTGATGATTACGATACTGCTAAGTCAAAATCTATAGTATTTTGTAGCCAAAACATTTCGAAAGAAAACATATATGTTGATAAACAACAATAGTTTTCAAAATGGAAACATTCTTTTCAGAATAATCTATCATCGAATCAATCGTATGTATTTATTTTCTTTCTTGCATCTCGATGCTGCTCGAGTATTAACGTGTACAAAGAATTCTTTCCCACTCCTCCTTCTCCCCCCTCTTTTTTTTTTTATTCTCATAAGAGCAAATCAAGTCCGACAAATTTGCTATTGTGCATGGAAGTATTCTTTTCTACGAGAGAGACAATATCATCATTGATATAACGCTGTCCAAGGCTGTCGAGCGCGAAAAGAGCAAGAAACAGCAGTTAACAATATATTACCAAGGTTTTTTTGTTTTTGCACATATGATAATAATGACAACAACAAGAATAATACGAACAAAAGAGTAAATAAAAATAAAAATAAAAATAAATGTACATATATGGATTCTATGGAGTTGAGAAGATACCTAATTAAAACCTATATAGTCTAAATTAATTCATTCTATCAATCCAAAAATAAAATTACTGAAAAAATTCTAATCATCTCTGATGATCTAATTTATATTATTTTCCTTTTTTTTCTTCTTCTTCTTCTTTAGTCTTCTCTCGTGCGCTCTTTCTTTTCTTTCCTTATTGATTATCTATGATCCCGCGTCGTTGAATATGATTATCACTAACGCTAGTACTAATACCGCAAAAGGAGAAAAAAATATAGTACAGCAAGAGACAAGAAACGATTGGATAACATATCGACAGAAATAACCTCTTTTTTCTTACTTCCTCTTCCTCTTTTTGCCTTGTTTGATACCAAAATCATCGGAGTAGCTAAAAGGATTGATATCTTCTGCATTTTTTCTCTGTTCTGTTGCTGCTACTATTACAAACTACTACTTCCGTTGTTGTAATCGTCGTTCTTTTTACATCCTAACATCTTACAGACACATTAGGAACAATCCAACCTAAACCATAGTAGCAATGGCCGATTTGCCCAGTGATAAAGTTGACGAAGCTAAACAAGTCTTTGAAGTATTCGATAAGAAATATGAGGTAAGACTTTTTTAATTTAATTTTCGTTTTGTCGAATATATCTTCATTGTTATCTTCTCGTTTTCTTATAATTCAAAAAGGGTAAAGTTGATTCATTCTATATCGGAGATATGCTCCGTTCGCTTGGTTTGTATCCAACACAAGCTGAATGTGAAAAGCGTGGCCAAACAAAGAAAACAGGAGAAAAATCAATAAAAGTCGAAGAATTTTTACCTATCTACTCAGAATTTTATAAAATGCCAGCTAAAAACTTTGGTACATATGAAGATTTCATGGAAGGTTTAAAATTATTCGACAAAGAAAGCAATGGTTTGATGTCATTAGCCGAACTTACTCAAGTCCTTGTTGCTATGGCTGAAAAACTTGATCCACAAGCCGTCGAAGAAATCCTTCGTTCAACAAATACAAAAGATGATGCCGAAGGCATGTTCAACTATGAAGTTTTCGTTCGTGCTCTTCTTCAAGGTCCGTTTCCAAATGAATCGACTTAATGAATTCGAAGAGTAACACTTCAAAGACATTAAGATTAGAAAAAAATATCAACTTTGTCACTTGTCTTGTTTCGCCTGCCTTCTTTTTTTGCTTTTTTTTTCTTCTGTCTTCTTTCTCTTTTTTATACATGTCTATTCCTCTTTATCATCATCATTTCCCTTTTTCTTTATACACAAACACATGCACACAAACATGTTCTCTTCATTACAATGCACAGCAAGAAGAAGATTATCAACCATCATTACTATCACTTCCTCTTTTGTTTGAATCTTATTATTATATTTGGTTCTGTGCGTGTATTTTTACACCGCTATATTTTTTTGTGTTGTAGCAGATGTTCTACTACTGCTACTTCTTAAGAATATACTAGAATAAGGCTAAAACAATCATTCATAAGTATTAGCAAAAAATATTCATCCTTCCTATTAAATTTTTTTTTTCTTTTCTTTTCTTTTGAAATATAAATTTTCAATCTTTGATCAATTTTGTTTAAATATCATATTTATGACAAACAAATACTCGACTCTGATGAAATACATTTCAAATACAAATGATAATTCTCAATGTTCAAACAACAAATAATTGAAGATAGTCAAATGTTTCTCTATTTACATGATGAATATTGTCGATTTATGTATTGATCAAGTCTGTTGAGATCAAAACATTATATTCAAAATTTGAAAGTTTCGGATGAAATTCGATATGCTAGTATAACTTGAATTTAGTTAATAAAATAATTTGTCAACAGATAGATACTTGAATATTTGCAAACAAGAAGTCATATTCTATGTAGTCAAAGATACTACGTCATTCATGAGTATTAAGAATGTAAAAACTTAATTAGTACTTTTCTAAAATGATTCATTGTACACAATTCGTTTTTGATACTTTATATTGTGTGAATCAGTTATCAATGTTTGCTTTGAATGATGTAACAAATAGTGAAAAGCAATTTATCTTTATCAGAAACAACATTCCATCATTAAGCATTGTTTCCTATTCACGAAATTTGTGTACTATGTCTAAATAAATAAAGATCGAGACAAGCATATTACAGTGTCTACCATCATATATCAATCAAAAATCTGAGCTAGGAAAAATTATTTTCAGATAATTAAGAACCAACTTCGTATTGTATCTAAAAATTGTCAAGGTTCTACATGTTTTTTTTTTTAATTACAATATTCTAAAAAAATTGTATATGCATATAAGTAATAGCTGCATGACTCAAATGCGTAAGAATCGAAAAGAAAACGACAATGCAGGCGTATGCAAGGTTTCAAAGGTGAAGTGTACGACAGCAATTCAAAAGAAAGAGCACACCATTCACATCAAAGGTGTATTCTATACCGAGAAAAAAAACAGAAATAAGAGCATGCTAAATGAAACTTCAATGAATATTACTCAAGATCAACACCATCTTCATCAGAGCATTGTCATAGGTGACATACTTCTTCACTCTGAATTAAAAACAACGATTATTCAAGTAATTACAAATACTCAATTAACACCATCGTCTGTATCGTCTGATAAGCCACTGATTCGTCGATTATTACCAAACTCTTCTGGAACATCGGGTTCACAAGCAATTATTTCGTGTGACTTAAAAAATAGTCTACCAATTAAAGGCAATCATGAACGAATAAAATCCAATACATCACCCACGAAAAAGATAATCGGCATGCAAAAGGCTGGTTTGGCATTAGTTAAAGAATTTAAATCAAGAATTGTGAGTCAAACTCATCCGGAACTAAAATCGTTCACAAGCAATACGAATTCGGATAGTGAACAAACTTACTTTTAACTTTTAATTCGAGTGTCGTTTTTCTTATTTTTATATATTCAGATTAAAAGGGAAGAACATTAGAAAATAAAAACAAAACACAAATACACATTCATATTTATTGACATCGATGGAAAAAAAAGAAAAGAAGAAACAACGCCTTTTATTGACAAAAGAAAATGATTAATACAAGATAAAATATCATTGTGAAACGTGAAAAAAGAAACACGACTTGTTTCATAGAGATTCGATAACAGCATCAATGACGTCATTAAAATATTAAAAACCCACATTACATATTTGTTTGCATGACCATCGATATATCAAGGTAGGAAAGCGAGTAGAGGAGAATCAATCATTCAAGTATCGAACTACCGGCGTTTTTCTTTCTTCTCTGTTTCGCTTCAATTCAATTACACGTGAAAATTTTCAAAGGAGTAACTAAAGCAAATAACTCGTCGAATATTGAAATTGAACTTTAGTTCTTTCAAAATTTACCATAACAATTATGCCTTGATAGATGTACAATTGAGTGTTGGCGAATGGATGTACGTCAATATTGACCGAAACCAATTTTCTCATGAGATACTCCCGTGACAACAAGGTGTGAGTTTTGTAAAACTCGACTATCCTCTTACATCAAGTTTTGAAAGGTGTGTCCCTTCTAGTGAAAAGTAGAGTGTTAAATACATTATGTCGATTTCAGATATCGATTGAGAGAACGATTAATTAGTAGATTTTCAAAGTAGAGAAAATTTTTGAATCGTCACAACTATAGAATGAATTCTTTCAAAATGACCATTATCGGAAATAAAAAGATTATCACGGAGTTTTCTTTCTCACTAAATGATATCAATTAGATTCTATAGTGAATATAGTGTGAGTGAAAAATTCTTTTGATATTTCAACGTGAAACGCGATTTCCTTTATGCTGTTAATCACAAGCAGATGAATTTATTCCAAACACTAAAGTAGATACATTTCTTCACTATCTTTTTACTCGATCGCTCAGATATATTATAAGGAAGTACTACGTATGATGTGAAAATCTCGCACGATTTGCAATCATATTAATCAATGTCATGATAAAATAACAAGTATTTATGGATGTGTACGTACAATATAGGTTTAGATATCTTCCTCATATATTCCCATACACTCAAATGTGGACGAACGAAAATAACAGTAATAATAATATAATATAGGAGAGAAATATATCTATTGGTAGAAATTTTTACGTGTAAACAAGATAAAAAGTATTATTAGAGTGAGAGGACATCTGTTGATATTATACTCGGAAAACTACTCTGCTCTCATATTCGTTCGCTTTTTCAAGGAAACGCATCTCTAGTATTTTTGATTCAGTCACAGTATCCATATCGTAACACTATATCGTAATGAAGCATATGGTTTTCTATCGAAATATCAGCGACATTTGTCGCAGTAGATATGTCGATATTCTTCTCACGACACACTCTCTCTCTTCTCTGTAAGGAATTCCAACATTCAGCTTTCTACTTCAACACTTCTGTTGAAATCTAATTAGATAAAATATTGTAGTACATTTATCATAGATTTTTCATGTGATATGTGCTGATATTGACGGCATAGCTTTTTGAAAAGAAATACTTTCTCGAAAGATATATAACGTATTATTGATTAAAATTAGCTATTTATTTCGATAAATAGAGCGAGATTTTAAAAAAATTAATTAAGTGAATTTTTCGAATGTCTATTGGTATTTATATAAATACCTTTTATTATCTTGGAATTTTCACAGTAACTTTCAAATAGCAGCGAATTTTTTTTTTTAAGTTTAATAATGTCACACACACTCTAGTGCTCTTATTGTATCAAAGTTATTTTTTTCACGCTCGTCTCTAACCATTAGAAAGTATTTCACCTTCTTTAAGTGCCACTTCAGACTCGATACTCTTTCCGATCAAAAACATCACGAAAAAACAAAATAATTTCTATAAATATGCAGTAGCGTTCAATGCATTTTACATAGCTATGAAAATAAATCAGGTAGTGCTCGAGAATGAAGAACCTACACACTTTATATATTAAAGATAGTATCCATGAAACTGTCATAAATATATCTTTTTTTAGCCTATTTCGTTCGTTTTCGCCTACACAAAAATTTGTATCGCTTTTAAAAACGACTCATTTCTGAGTAGTGCATTTTATTATATTCTATGTCAATGTTACTCAGGAAAAGTTTTCTAACACTTGAGTGGGAATTGCGTGAAATACGTCTTACTTTGCTATAAAATATGCTATATTGAGAATGGTATTTATTGAAAAATGTCTTTCTAGGAAGTCAGTGAATATGGATTGTTTTTTTACAAAACGATGTCTTTCTTTCACAGAGACAAAAATACTTTAGGCAAGAGATGTTTTCAATGCATTGTTTTTCTACCCAACGGTTTCTTTTTTAAAGATCTATTTTTCTTTGGATTGTGTGCAACCGAAGAAAAATGAAATATAGTCTACGTAGGACAAGTACAGGTACCACAAGTAAAAGTACGACACTTTGATCGAATATTAACAAAAATGAAGAGTTGGATTGAGCAATTTAGGAGAACGTTGTGCGTACATTAATCAACGATATTACTATATTTATTAAATCAGATAGATGATTTTCAATGGCTTAACAAATTGGATACTAATGATGGATTAACAAGAATGAGAAGTATTGTTGAACCGAAACAAAAGAAGGATCATGTTTTTCTAAAAGTTCTTCGGAATAGTCCATAAACCCTTATAACAACGTTTGTCAAGATAAATAAATTCAACGAAAAGAATAATATTCAAAATGAGAACAAATCCAAGAATAAAGTCAACAATAAGTATGATTCTCTTGTTTCTATTTATATCTAGAAAATTCTAAACAATCATAGATGTTTTATCATAAAACATATCAAGAAAATTAATGTCATTATTCGAAAATTTTAAAGAGACTTAAATCATCTTGAATAGATCAATTTATTATTGCAGTAAGTCAATAAGTAAAGATATTATATTGATATTAAGAATATGAGATCGATTTCAAGTGATATTCCCATAATGTGCAGTTCATTTCGAAAGAAAAATTAGAGATGTTAAATCTTGGATGAATCATAACTTGTTCTACTGTAAGAGAAAGACTATAGCTACTCAATTTTGATTGTTTGGTTAACTGTTAGAGAGAAAGAATGATGCTGTAAAATAGAAATAAACGTCTTTGATTTCTCTAATATCTTTTAGCTCCTTAAATACACGATACACTTTCTAACCAGCAAATATCTTATGCGATCATATTCGAACGTTCTCTAAGCGCTTCCAATTCATCGCCTTTTCTATTCAAGTGTCAATCTAGTGATTAGTTTTGTGCAGACGACATGATTGTGGATACGTCATACAAGTGATATTGTTCAAAAAAAAAGAAAGAAGAGTAATAATTAAGATTTTTGCGGAAGCAATGAAGTTTCAGTCAACCAACGAAGAAAATTCAGATATGTTACTGTATAGTAGCTATTCACTAATTCGAGTTATGTGTCGAAAGAGAAGCAATGTGTATATAAACAAAAATCAATTTCATGCCTTTTTCAATGCATTAACCACATTAATGAATATCTATCCAGATCATATATGTCAAATTAATTGCTATTCATCACATTATTTATACGTCTCCAATAACCATTGGCAAATAATATTATTAGCATATATAACAGAACAATAGTACATGGCAGAGAAGTCAATTTTAAGTAAAAAAACACATGGTATTTGCTGATATCCAATTTCAAACGATTCATTTTGGTAATAAGACAAACGTTTTCATTGTTGACTTATACTTTACTCATAAAAAAAACTTAAATAATTCTACGTATTTATAGAAGATATGTGTCACTCATTCAATTTCTCTTGATCATGACATTGCGTCACCGATTTTTAGTTCTTGTCTGAACGAAAATCAAAAATTCAATTGTTAAAACAATCCATCTATGAGTGAATCGCAAATTTTTCGTACGATTGAAATCTAAGTCGTATTTCGCCTATGTTCAATGGATTTTTGGAGGGTTTTTTCTTATGTATTATTCATGATTGAGGGTTCCACTACCTTACCCAATCTCAGTTGCAGCATTCATACTGTTAACAAACGAGAAAAAACACATGAAAAATGTTCCAATGAACATTTCAAGACGAATTGGAAAACGAATAACAACCGATAGAAAATACAATTATATACGCATTACCATAGGAAGATGCCACTGAAAGCAAATAAAACAAAAAGCTATTATAAATCTTCGTTTTTACTTCTTCGAATTGTTCATGATGAATTTTTCGAGCTAATCAGCAATATTACCTTTATTCAACGACTCCAGAAACAAATTAAAGTATTCGTTTTGAAAATAAAACTCACTATTAACTTGCTGGTCTAGGTTTTGGTCTTTGACGGCCACGCTCTGGTTATTGTTTAATAATCATTTTTGTTTCAGGTTTTGATTTTCGTCTGTTAATTAGTTTTAAATAATCAGGATTATGACGGAGGCATTCCGAAATATGACAACGATAGAATGGATAAGTTAATTTTGAATGAATACAGATCATATGAAAGCATCTTAAATATAACTATTCGAAACAAAAACAAACAAAACACTGATTCTTTGGTTTTACAAAAATTATTTATTTACATAATGACTATATTGTAATTCAAGAAGTTGATTTGTGTTTGTTATCTTACATATTGGGCAATCACATTTAGTTACAGTAAAACCTCCCTCTTACTGAATAACTCGCAAGGTTCCATCTGTATGTATTGACCTCTTCAACGTGAATATTGATAGACGGCGTCAATCGAATAAAGTATATGACTGACGTTACGAAGATAATTATCGTGAATTTGATTCGTTTCAATTGTTCTTATGAGAATCACAAATAGAATGTTTAGAAATATACACAATATTTTCCAATGCATGGTGTTTCTGTACACGTACGCTTTGTTTTCTAGGTCGAAATGTTAACGAAATAATAACTAAGAGATGGAATACGTTTCAATGCCTCTATCTAAACGCTTCGATCGGGCGAAGGGAGCTGGAGAATTGAACTCCGGAAAATTTGAAAGACGACTCGATTGCCTGCTAATGTTTTTTCAAGTTCAACAGTAAAATATGATGCAAAATCTAGTGTTCAAATTATGTTCGCATTTTTTTTGTTGATTAAAAATGAAGTGAAATCACATTCTTTTTAAAAAATCTCTTAAAATAGTGTAGCTTTTGGCATTTTTGTGTTTGGTATGTACCAAAAAGCCATGTGAAGGTATTTTCTAAAAACATCTCTGAATTTGCTGCTAAATTTTTAGCTTTCACGTATCAATCAGCACATAGCATACTGTTAAAAACAACAGAGAACTATGCTTTCATACATTGTTCTGTTGAACAATGTACTTGGACTTTCGTAAACATAGACGAACGAAAATCTTCCAAAAGCAACGTATAAAAAGAAAATTGTTCGTGTACGGCTGGCACGCTACTTCTTTTTCTGTGTGTGCAAATTCTGTTTTATTAGGATGCCGTACAGTTTGTTTACGCAGGTACACTCTTTTATTAGAAACTATGATTCGTTCCAAAATTGTATACAATGAAAATGAAGAAACAAAATAAATAGAAAGATGCTATTTATCTTCTTCAATAGCCGTCAATTCAATATGGCATCTCGAAACGATCTTAATTTTAAGCAAAAACTGAATTGAATTAGAGAAAATCAATGCGGTTTATCCTATAGAGAATTAAACGACAAACCCAAGTTTCTATCTGTATTTTGTATCAGACAATCACAATAGGAGTACTAGCCGTAATTTGATTAGCTACCATGATAGGCGTTACGGTGATAATCGGCTTAATGGCCATATTGGAAATATCTAGGTGCCTTCCTATAGTTCAAAAACTTCAGAAATACACCTCGTGCACGTAATGAAATCAAGGATACAATGTTTCGCTACTACTAAACTATTCATTTTATTAAGATGTTTGAGGAACTAGAGGTGTAGCATTACTGCTATAATCACTGAACCGTGCTCACTACACTACTCCATCATTCCACTTCTATCCATTTCATGTAGAGCACACATTTATATAGAAAGAATAGAGGAAAAGTTAAATAACGATCAGAATGAGCATGACAGTCATTATCGACCATGAGGTCAGAGCATCTACCCACATAGTGACCAATTGTTCGAACACCAATTGGCCGATAGAAAAGATGCACATAGCTCGTGACCTTATAATCGAAACAGTGGATTCTTGCCGTCGTCTTCAACGCGAAAGATATCTTATGGCGTGACTCTGTTCCTGTCTTCATATTCAACCATTAATGTGCTCACCACTTCACATTCATTTGGTGATCGATCTCCATTTGACCATATACTCTAAGCTGATTTTTGACTCTTTAACCGCTTTGCTAGCGCAGATGATGTATTGGACGAGGTTTTTTCCAATGAATTCCGTGACGCATTTCTTCTCACAATTTTATAATTACAGGAATTCAAAAATATATCTGTACGGAATAATTAGACACAGCTTATAGCATTCTTTTTATTCTCTCTACTTTAAAAATAATAACAGAAAATGTTTAGCTACGTTGTTGACAAAGAAAAATCTGAAAATTTCATCTTATTCATTGTCCTAACTTAGTCATCGCAATATTCTTAAGATTTGGATAATTCTAAATAAATACAAATATTGATGAGTAATTCGTTTCGAAAAAAATCTGGTCAAATAGTATATATTTAGGAAAGACTACTGAATATCGAGCGCATTGATTGTACCGGTTAAAGAGTCATATTCTAAACATTCTTTATTAGTGTCTATTTTTTTCCGTGCATTCTTTTCACCTATGAACAAAACAACATGTGCAATTAATGTGTTCCTTTTTTTTCTATACGATGAACATATAAATTGTTTCCTAGCAACATGCCATCAATTTTGTCTTGTTCAACGATCAAACAATTTCTGACTGCGAAACAAAACTCTTCACTTTTACTGCTTCTTGCTTCCAGCTATATTTTTGGTCTTGTACTTTCAGGTTTTGGTTTTGAAGAGTTGTATAAAGTAAATACATATGTCATTCATCAATGTAAAGTTAAATCAATTGATTTTAAATTTATACACCGCAATCTTTATCCACGTTGGAATATCAGCGTTGTGTATCATAATCAAACAATAAATGCTTCTCTACTTTCATCCGATGGTTTTTCATTAGAAAACGATGCATGGGATGCTGCACACAAGTATGAGGTTGTATTTGAGATTTTATTTTTAAAAAGTAATCAAATCTTTTTATAACACTTCCTTTTTTTATCATCGTCTTTAGATAAATCGAACATATCTATGTTATCATTCTCGAAATCAAACACTAATCTATCGATGGACTTGGCAATGGAATAAACCATCGAAGGTGAAGGGTCTATGCTTATTTAGCTGGTAGTGTGTCAGTAGTTGTTATTGCTACGGTACTCGTCATAATGAAACTACTTCATCAAATAGAATTTAGACATATACAACAACAATGCCAACAGGCAGAAATCTCGTTAAGAACTGAAGAGCAGCACCAGACAGCTACGTTTCCTGTAACTCCACCACCTACTTACGGTGAAGCTGCCCAATTACCCGTTAGATAAGCAACAGGAAGCTAGACTGTGAATGTAATAGTCACGAGATTTAAATTCAATTTCCAATAAATGATTTCACATAGAAGTTTCGTTGAGATTTGCAATATTTAATCGTTATTTATGATGACTCTAATCAATTATATCATATTATTCATACGTAATGTTGTTCCATTATATTGCCCTGAATTACAATTGATTTATATGAAACAGATTGGTTATGATGTCCATGCTGATGATGTTAATGGTTACGATGCTATTCATTTCATCTTTCTTTTCCTTCTTTTTTTCCGTTTAAAAACCTATGTTGCATTCCAAGTATTCAGCTGATAATGGTCGCATAAAAACATCGAATATTACCTGGTAAAAATATACAATCGAATAAAAGATTCTGATTGAAAAACGACTACATTTTTTCATTTATCCTATCTAGGCTGTGTACGTCAATAGGTGTATCATTTTTAGTATGTATGAGATCGTTACAACTGGAGATTTGAATGTATCAAATACACAATCACTGTGAGCGGGTGGAACGGACACGTATGAATGTGGCGAAGCAATGAGAACAGACACACCCAAACGACAATGGGGTTCGTGTAGGTGTGGTTCTTGTTGCAAGGAAGGGTAGCAAACCCATAACCTTCTCAAAAGAGATACTTTCTCGAAAAATATATAGCGTTTTAATGATTAAAAGTAACTCTCTATGTCGAAAAAAACAGAGCGAGATTTAAAAAAACTAGCTAAGTGAATTTTTTGAATGCCTAATGGTATTTATATAAATACCTTTTATTATCTTGTAATTTTCACAGTAACTTTCAAATAGCAGCGAATTTTTTTTCTTACGTTTAATAATGTCACACACACTCTAGTGCTCTTATTGTATCAAAGTTATTTTTTTCACGCTCGTCTCTAACCATTAGAAAGTATTTCACCTTCTTTAAGTGCCACTTCAGACTCGATACTCTTTCCGATCAAAAACATCACGAAAAAACAAAATAATTTCTATAAATATGCAGTAGCGTTCAATGCATTTTACATAGCTATGAAAATAAATCAGGTAGTGCTCGAGAATGAAGAACCTACACATTTATTAAACAGCTATATATTAAAGATAGTATCCATGAAACTGTCATAAACATATCTTTTTTAGCCTATTTCGTTCGTTTTCGCCTACACAAAAATTGTATTGTTTTTAAGAATGGTCGGTTGACAGAATTGACAAATATTATCGGATTTTTCTGATGATTTTATTCATCAGAAAAGCATAAAAATATTGAATAAGAGAAAATATCTATGAATGGTTATTGTTCCTGTTTGAATAGATTGAGTCTTAAGTGAAGCCTTAGAAATAGATTCAGCTTTCGTTATTAATGCATGACTATTACACTTTGATTTATTAAATACAGGCACAAAACTCCACACTTGAGCAGTAAATCTAGGATTGACAACATGAGCTTAACAGGTCCGTTGATAATGTTTCATTACAAATTTTAGTCAGTACGTATAAACCGATTGTTAATATACAATAATCTGAACATGCACTAATATCTTGATTTGTCCCAATAACTTACATTCTCGATTTATGTTGGACAAACTAATGATATTAGATTATGATTCTGTATATATGTATTGAAATAGAAGTGATCAACTTACAATAGATAATGCTTAGCCTGTTTCATAGACAATTATCGAATACGTACTACTATTATGTCAGTTGTCTATTGTAAGACAGATAGTTTGTAACTAAATTAGCTCGTAGCACTGATGAATTAGCAGTCTCAATGTTTACAGGATCAGTCGTTATGAAGCCATACTTATAATACAAATTGTGTATTAAAATCCATAGTTAAATAAACTTCACAGATTTTAAATTGATCTTGTAAACATTGAGGAACTTTTTGAAAAGCATCTAACATTATTTGATTTTTTGTAGAATTCTACTGACATATTTGTGTTCGATGCAATCATATATCAAGTAACATATCATATAATTATAAATAACTACTTTGAATTTAGTATGAAAACAAGTCATAACAATAAGAGCATTATAGAAAACAATATGATCGATCGATCACACGATAAAATTAGACCAGAGATTTCTTTCTTGCATGTTGCATGATTATTAGTTCGATAATCAGGTTTGTTTGTAATCTAGTAGAGCAAAGACAAGTTAAACTTTCCTAATACTATTTACATGCATTATGTGTCACCTATGCGAATCATTGCAATCGAGTTATGTATGACTCATGCCATCCGTTTATTGATACTATCTTTGGGATATGACGATAGATCAAGAGATAGTCTAAGATTTTAGACACATGTTGTCCTTGGCTTTTATCCTAAATAACGAATACCACTGATATGAGACATATGTTGGTGATACCTTTTTTTGTAATTTGAGCCGTATCAAAAGTCACTACTGTAAGGAAACATACATAAGAGATTGATGAGAGAAATACTCTTGTGATCTATGTCAACAATATGCAAATGTCAAGTCGAAGATGAGCGATCATCTTTTATTCAAACACCGCTTTTGTATACCAAAAACACATAGCATAGTTATGAGACGATCCATCTTAACGATTCCAACCGTAATGCATTAGCTGAGTTTTCTGTATTTACTATTTTATTTCATTCATATTTATCTCCAAAGTAATTCAAGTTTATTAATTCGAATAGCAGGTGTCATGTCAACAGTCCTCTTAAAAAGCGATCCCAATAATTCAAACGATGTATGTACAAGCTTTTATGCGTGTATCGCATATTTTACTTTAACCTTCGCCAGTGTATAGTTAGCAGATATGACGTATGGCAATCTATGAATCGAAAATTGGAAAGTAAAGTGTATAATGGTCACTGTTGAATATGATACACAGTAAATAAATTGTCAGTGACGATTTTAAAAACGAATATTGAACGAAGTTTTCTGTCAATTCAATCATTCATTGATATCATTTGTTTTAATACGATTATGTGTCGACATTTTCTTTTCATTCGTCTCGTTCAAAACATTTTTGAAATCTATAAAACCATATGAATATTGTTTAAAGTCGTGGTTGCCTGATTTATTAAAGTATGACTTTGATACAAGTGTTTTCTTGAATTTAATGGATAGATTTTTAAATCAGCATTCGAAATCAATCGAATTTTCCGCTTGATAAAAGATGTTGTATTTTCGTTTTCATGAGTATATTTATTTGATTTCACTACGTTACAAAAAACAAATAAATATCATTTATAATTCTCAAGAATAAAATTAGCTCTCGAATTCAACAGATTTGTTAGATATGTAATACCGTGATATTGAATAGTTGAACAATGCTTTTTTACGGTTGATTTCTAATCTTTATCACATTACACAAATATTAAACAGTATGATGAATTGAGAAGTAACTTGAAAGATAAACAAACTTTCATTGTCATTTATTCAAAAACGACATTTGCATTTAAGCTGATTAAATTTTTCTCTAAGTAGTGTGAACTTCTTAAAGAAAAGAATACTTTATTAATCGTGATATGTGAACAACCTAAGATATTGAAATGAGTGCAAAAACATAAATAAATTACTGATCTTGTCTCATATTTCAATCAAAAAATATTGTTGTTTCGATCTCCTGTTGATGTATCGAAGAAATAAAATGATTGATTATCTTAGCATGAAACATATTCTTCTTCTTTCTCCTTTTTAAGAATAACTGAAAACATATTTTTTCATTGTCAAGATTACCATGTTTCAATATTGCATAATAAAGATCTATTTATGGCTAATTACTTGAAGGCAATGCCTTTTGAGAGAAATCCAACTACGCAATTTTTTGTATTTCTATGCGATAGATATCCAGGGTATCATGTCGTTACTACAGTCAACTATTCTAACTGTATTTTATCGTAGACTTTCTTCATAGCAATTCAATGACCGAAGCCATGAGACGGCATGGTAGTTATGAGAGAAAGAAAAAGAAAAAAAGACTTTTTTGTCCTTCCTTGGCTTCTTGTTTCTTCTCGATCGTTCTACACGCTTCTTCTCGCTTGTATATATAAATTGTGGTGCGTTTTACAACTAAACTTGCATTTCTCTCTCGTCGACACTCGTAGTAACGTAACCGCGTTCACATCTTTGTTCATCGATATCATCGAAACAATATAAAAATGTCTGACAAAATGGAACAAGAAAGTGGGGATGTTGAAACATTTGCATTTCAAGCTGAAATTGCACAATTAATGTCATTGATCATTAACACATTTTATTCAAATAAGGAAATTTTCTTACGTGAACTCATTTCAAATTCGTCTGATGCTTTGGATAAGATTCGATATGAATCACTTACTGATTCAACAAAACTTGATACTGGAAAAGATTTATTCATCAAAATTATTCCAGACAAAGCTAGTAACACATTGACTATCATAGATACCGGTATTGGTATGACAAAAGTACGTGATCTAATCGATTAGTTACCGACTGATGAATAACACGAATCGTTTATCATTCGTTCTAGGCTGATCTTGTTAATAACTTGGGCACAATTGCTCGATCAGGTACTCGCGCTTTCATGGAAGCACTTCAAGCTGGCGCCGATATTAGCATGATTGGTCAATTCGGTGTTGGTTTCTACTCATCCTATCTAGTTGCCGATCGTGTTTCAGTTACATCAAAACATAATGATGATGAACAATATCTTTGGGAATCAAGTGCTGGTGGTTCATTTACCATCAAACGTGACACAACTGGTGAACCAATCGGTCGTGGTACAAAGATTGTTATGTATCTTAAAGAAGATCAAACTGAATATTTTGAAGAAAAACGTATTAAAGAAGTTATCAAGAAACATTCGCAATTTATTGGTTATCCAATTAAATTACTTGTACAAAAAGAACGTGAAAAGGAAATTTCAGATGATGAAGATGAAGAAGAGAAAAAAACCGAAAAGAAGGAAGAAGATGAAACCAAGAAAGATGAAACGGTACGTTGCATAGTTGCATTTCCCCATGTTTCTTTTTTGAAATACGATGTAAAAGCTGTTCTGATTTATTGGAATAGAAAATTTAATGAGAGACGTTAGAGACCATGACATAACAGAATCAAAGAAAGTCTTTCTGTTATATATTTCTTCATGTCAACACAACATGAAGTTAACAGATGTTGAAATAATCATCGTCTGATTCCTAAACAGTAATTACATCGTGTTTCATGCTGCTATAATTTTAACAGCTTCTTGAAATTATCAATATTTTCTAGAAAGTTGAAGAACTTGATGAAGATGAAGATGATGACAAGAAAAAAGATGCTGATAAAAAGAAGTATGTTGTTCGTGAAAAAAAAACATAGATATTCAATTTTGAAATTTCAATATTTACTTTTGTAGAAAGAAGAAAATCAAAGAAAAATATACCGATGAAGAAGAACTCAATAAACAAAAACCAATATGGACACGAAATCCGGAAGATATATCAACTGAAGAATATGCTGAATTTTATAAACAATTAACCAATGATTGGGAAGATCATTTAGCTGTGAAACACTTCAGTGTTGAAGGTCAACTAGAATTTCGTGCTTTATTGTTTATACCAAAACGTGCAGCATTTGATTTATTTGAAAATCGTAAAACGAAGAATTCCATTAAATTATATGTACGTCGTGTATTCATTATGGAAAATTGCGAAGATTTAATGCCAGAATATTTGAACTTCATCAAAGGTGTTGTTGATTCAGAAGATTTACCATTGAACATCTCACGTGAAATGTTACAACAAAATAAAATTCTCAAAGTTATTCGTAAGAATTTAGTCAAGAAATGCGTTGAATTAATCGAAGAAATAAGTGAAGACAAAGAATCATTTAAGAAATTTTATGAACAATTTTCACGTAATCTTAAACTTGGTATTCATGAAGATACAACGAACCGTGCTAAACTTGCCGGTTTCTTACGTTATCACTCATCAACATCAGGTGATGAAGTCACATCATTGAAAGATTATATATCACGTATGAAAGAAAATCAAAAAGATATTTACTATATCACTGGTGAATCACGACAAATTGTCGATCAATCATCATTTGTTGAACGTGTACGTAAACGTGGTTTTGAAATTATTTATATGACAGAACCTATCGATGAATATTGTGTACAACAATTGAAAGAATTCGAAGGCAAGAAACTTGTCTCAGTTACAAAAGAAGGTTTAGAATTACCTGAAGATGAAGATGAAAAGAAGAAGTAAGAAACATCATATTTCTCTTCGGTCTACTATTTTTCAAAAAAAAATAATTTATTGATTTTTCTACTTGCTAGACGAGAAGAAGATAAAGAAAAATATGAAACATTATGCAAAGTAATGAAAGATATATTAGATAAGAAAGTCGAAAAAGTTCTTGTCAGCAACCGACTTGTCTCATCACCATGTTGTATTGGTAAGTTTGAACAAAGAAATTTCTAATTTCTATGTATTAATCGTTTTCTTCTATAGTTACATCACAATATGGTTGGTCAGCTACCATGGAACGTATCATGAAAGCTCAAGCTTTACGTGATACATCTACCATGGGTTATATGGCTGCTAAGAAACATCTTGAAATTAATCCTGATCATTCAATCATCAAAACACTCAAGGCTAAAGTTGATCAAGATAAAAATGATAAATCTGTTAAAGATTTAGTCACCTTGTTATACGAAACATCACTTTTGTCCAGTGGTTTTACTCTTGAATTACCACAACAACATGCTGATCGTATTTTCCGTATGATCAAACTTGGCTTAGGTATTGATGAAGAAGATGCTACGGAAGAAAGTCAAACGGCCACTGGAGATTCAAATTCAGATATGCCACCCCTTGAAACCAGTGGAGATAATGCAGCTGCTGTTTCCGCAGAAGCATCACGAATGGAAGAAGTTGATTAAAAGAATGAACTATCTCGTTTTTGTTTGTTCTGTTGTATTGTATTATTTCATCGTGTTTGAGTGTTATTACATCCACTGATGAGCCAGAGAATTAAAAGAACAAAATATAAAACATAATTGAAACATCAAACATTTTTAGAAAATTCACTTTTTTCTTTACAAAAATTTTGTTCTGGTGATCATGACTTAACAATCAACAAGAATATCATTTATAAAATTAGATAGATATGAATGATGAAAACTATTTTTTTCATTAACATATTGTTTTGAACCATCATTCTCTGACATATACGGCCTATGAGAAATCAATTAAAGATCATTTAGAAAAAGTCAGAATTACATTAGTATTATTCATTTTTTTCGAGGTGAATCATTATCATTGAGAATAATTAACTACGTACCAATCTATATCGATACGTAGTGAGATGATTTATGACTAGAAATTTTCAACATAAGCCATAAAAATATCTATTGAAAAATAATAACCAAGTATGTTTGTTTTCAGTTGAACTTGTGATTTTTTGTCGCATCACAACTATGCAAGCCAATGCACTTCTTTGTAAGGTTTTGTACGCAATATGTTTCGTATACTTGAATAGATTCATTACCTCATCTACAACACGTAACGAAAAGATCTGCAAATATATCCTACAAAATGTAGCTTGTTGAAGATGAACACGACCTGTCAGATCATGACGCAATGACGTTTTTTCACTTTATCTCTGAAATATCTCAACAGATTGAAGTCGAATAGAGCTGATATTTTGAAAACATATATAAGTCGAGCTACCCTACACATAAAAGTTTCACTAGATTTTGTCTTTCTGTTACCTTTTTATCATTCATAAATATATCCATGACGGAATAACCAACAACAGACTTCATGTTCGAGTAGTGAATAAAGAACTAAACTATTTAGCTCAACTACGAGTGTGTTTGAGAAAGTTTCTACACAAAAGTTGTAGCTGAAATGACGAGCTACACATAGAAAAAAAACAGTTCAAAATATATGATAGATTCGTCTCACATACAGAACAAATTGTTGAGACGGAATAACGCTTTTAAAAATCGGCATATTTTCATCAACGTTTATTTCTACAGAAAGTTAATTGAAGTTTCTCCGATATGAATAAATTGATAGCATCTCTGAAAGAATAATTCAGACAACGTCTCACATCATCCCTTTCGCAACGTAAATATTATATAATGGAAGCATGAGTTTCGCATTTTTTTTTGACTTTGCCGAAATAGGTGGACCGCTACGTGGACAAGTCAAACAGTCGCTGTAATATCAATTGTAACAGAGAAAAGATATTATTACTATGATTGAGCTATGAAACAATATTATGAGATATATCGAAAGATCTGTACATAGATTGTAACTATTGAAGTTATTCAGGTAGTTCAATAGTAAAGGTTCACGACTCGATAACACATGATACTTTCAAATTTTGAATAATAAGAAAAACTTGCTGTTTATATTGCAGTAAAAGAAGATCTCATGCGAAGATTACTTCGCATCAACACTGTTCAATACTGCTTTCTTATTCAAACCGTGAATCTTATTGCAAAATATTTCCATTTGTTATAGCTGAATTTCTACGCGTGAAGTAAAAACTTGTCTGTATCATGAAATATTTAACACAAATGGTTACCGGATACGAATCGTAGGCTTCGTTTTTTCGAAATTTCTCTAATCGCTAGTTATGCTTTCATACGATGCTGCTAACAATTATATTCATTTTTCTTTCAAGAGGGATATAAACATCTGCAAATGAAGTTCCATATCAAGGCTGTTGTGGATGTGGAGTGTGGACATGGCCGTCAGGTGATCCATTACGAATCCTTCCAGACACAGACTCCACAACCTCACTCCACCCACACCCACACCGCACCCACATCCATCTGACGAGTCCCTTAAGCAAGGAAGAAACCGGTCGTGGTAGCTTGCTACACACCCACACCCTCACCATCGCAATTTCATAATGGCCGAAGAGACACGGTTAAAATATAAGAATTTCATTGGAATTACAAAATAAAGTATTTTTCTTCATAATATCGATGTAACACTCTAATTTCCTTTAATTATGATATTGATATTGACTACCCATAGTTTAATATCTGATTGTTACAGGCTAGGTCCGTAACGGTTCCAATCCTGCCGGATCCACACCGAGTCACAGTCGCACTCCAAGTTTATTGTCGGCGAAATTAAAGTTCAGCGAAAATTGAAATTATCGTTATGAACAACAGAACACTAATTGTACAAGATTTGGCGAAGAATATCAAATGGGGGAAATCTGAAAGATGGAACATGTCAAATACTGTTAGAAATATTTCATTTCGTCAAAATTCACTTGATACCAAGTGATCCACAACAAATCTGTTTGTTTCGAAAATAGTGCAATGCACTCGAGGCTGACACATCTGCGAAAAAATAAGCGACATTACAAAAGCTTTTCAAATGATATTTTATTGTCTAAGTGAAAAATTTCTCAATAAGCAAAACAGCGTTAAGGAACTATGATCGTATATATCTTCGTAATTCGGGTTGTGGATATAGGGATGGAATACATATGCTTCAAGAGAATAACCACGTCGATAGACTATTCGAGTTGGATGAGTCTCATTTTGAATCGATCAAAAGTTTCGTGGGAAAATTTTAAGAGTGAAACAAAAGGATTTGGGTGCTGATCTATAGCAGTTGCTAAAATTGGTAGAAAAACGGCGCAGCTGCCACCATTTTGCCAAGTTAAGTGATATTGCTCCACAGTAATTTGGTATATATATATGATCTTGTCACCTTATGACTGATTACGGATTGGACTCATTTCTTTTATATGGTTTTTGTTTTTTGTAATAGTTTGAGTTTTCTATGTGAAAAAAGTGTTTCATGAAGATTGGCATTCAGCAATTGTGAAGTTGATGGCATGTGCTCAGAATTGTAATGGTTACTCGCAGAACGGCGCTGGTTTCAGTTATAGTTAGACATTTCATCTTTTAGAGTCCTAAATTATCGAATGTTATTTTATCGTGATTGAATAGTTCAAATGCGAAGAATTTTAAACATGTATAGCATCGCAACTGAGTGGACACAATTATGCTTTTCTTGAGTAATTAATCATAGTATTGCACATTGAAGCCCTACTAAACCAGTACGGGTCGCAGAGTGTGTTACGAAAATGTATCGAAGTTAGAAACCGTTGTATATAAACGATAAGTAGCGCAAGGCCGTCTTGTCATTCGATTTGTTTCTCGAACAAAAGCATGTATTCGAAATAAAAATAAAACTCTGAGTAAAATGGCGTACATTTTTTGGCAAAAATGACTTTGAATGTTCGATAGATCATTTAGCCCATGGAGCGAAGTCCAAGATCTGCTGGAAAACTTTTAACAATTCAACATCGGAAGATGTGGAATCTAATGTTTATTCTGAATTTCAGGTTAAAATAAAATATATTTGGGTGCGAGTAGGTGTAAAACCATTAATTAAATCCATATTATTTGGCAAAAAAGCCACAGAAGTACGTAATTTTATATTTAAAAAAAGGAAATAAGCACAGATAACCGATTGAATAAAACAAAAACAATGCACATATTTATATTAAGTAAGAGACAATTACAATGCAAAAAAGAAGTTTACGCGATAGTAAAAGAGAAACTATAAGACAAAACAAAACAACAAATAAATACATTGGCTTTACCCTTCTAAACTTACATGTTCTAAGCCGATACATCCCATCTACTGATAATAAATCTGTTGGCTTTATCATTTGGATAACATAAAATTAGATATTCTCGAGAAGTCTCTTTTTCTACAGTAAATTTTAATGTCGAAATCGAAAATGTTGTATGAAAATATGCTGTCGTAAAAGAAGAGCCATTTATGTATAAGACTTTCCAAATTTCTCTCTGTATGCATCAACAAGAGCGGTTCCTTTCAAATCTCCACCAACATTATTTAGAATAACTTCTGTCATTAAATCTGTTAGGATACTTTCGCCTAAATAGGAGTTTATGTCCAATAGCTCACACCTTCCCCCTGTTTGCTTAGCAATTTCGTTAAAAACGGCTTGTGCACGATTTTCGACAAAAAACGCATGTACTGGAATTTGTTTCGATATTAGCTTCGCTAATTCATCCTCATAATAAGTAGCCTGCGCAAATTTAGTTGTCGTCCAATAAGCCTCCCCGGATTCGTTTCGTTTTGTACGTACTTCGTCCTGTGTATTTGGAGGTGCATCGCCAATTAAAATAACTTGTGTTACTTTTTCTCTCTCATCTTCTTTGTTGGCATGCCATAAGCCAATTTCAATTGCTTCATTGCTCCAGCCTCCCTCAACATCGATGGTTTTCATGAATGCACGTAAATTATCTGCTTTCGTTTCCCATGGAGAACTTTGAAGAATCTTATCTTCCTTGCTATTATAGTTTCGATACACAACAAATTGAATTTGAAATGCATTCTCACTTATGTTATTCTCTCTAAGAATTTCACTAGTGCGTTCAAACATAGTCTCCACTGTTTTTTTACATTTATGCAAAAGATGGGACATTGAAAGTGTAGCATCCATCAAGCAGACTGTTCGAGACTGACTGTAACGAGTAGTTGGTCCTCGATTCTCTTTTACTAAAAATGTATTGACGAAATCATCATTTCCCGAATTTAGACTTTGTAGAAATTTTTCAGTAGCATCGTGTTTTTCTTTCACTTCTTGAATATATTTTGTATTAGCTTCATGCTGTGTTTTGAATAAATCAGTACGCTTAAAATGAAGAAGTTCATATGGTGTTTGATAGGTTTTATTCAACACTTCCTTGCCTGCCACACGAACTAAAATCCCTTTACCTTTCTTAACATCTTCAATATCTTCATTTTGTATGAGGAATTTTTCTAAATCGCGATCAAATAGCACCATACTGTACGATCCATAATCACCTTGTCTTGCCGTTCTGCCTCTAATCTGTTTTTCTTCTGAATACTCTTCTGAAAGGAATGTCTGAATGACATGAGTACCACCATTTGTAGCAACACTCTGATCATAGCATATGAAATCTGTTCCTCTGCCGAAAGCTCTGGTAAATAGAGTTATTTGGCCAGACGTAGTAGCACGTTTAATTATTGTTTCCTTTTCTTCTGAAGAAGCTTCTTCTGTTAAATAGGCAACTAATGGTTTGATTGTTTCTAAAGCTTTTGACTCATAAAATTCTTTTAATTTTTGTTTTGATTCAAAAAACACTATTATAGCACGTTTTTCTGATGGTTTGCTTCCTACTAATCGATCATCGATTTCTCTTCTAATAACGTTCAAATAATCATCACTATTTTCAATTTTAACATCGTCTTTTTCTCGAAATAGAAGATTATTTTTACCAAATACTGAAGGCGCATATGTATTTTTCTCAATCTTATATATGGTTTTTATAATTTGTTTTTCAGGATCGCTCAAAGTTTCTAACGTTCCTGTAACACCCATTATGTATTTAAATTGCAACGGTATCTCAGCATACGAAAAACTACCACATTTAATATGTATACTTATTCTTTCTTCTAAGCTTTTGCTGGTGATTTTACCCTTTTCATGTTCGAAATAATATGCGAATAAAGTCTTATAGCCATAA
Organism: Rotaria macrura; assembly: GCA_900239685.1. Taxonomy (NCBI): domain Eukaryota; kingdom Metazoa; phylum Rotifera; class Eurotatoria; order Philodinida; family Philodinidae; genus Rotaria; species Rotaria macrura. The sequence continues at coordinate 86,813 of OENT01000097.1, read as the reverse complement.
ACCACATTGTATATGATATTATCCTGTTCTTTATATCCGATTTTATCCTCCTTTACAACATAATCATGGGGTTCAAAGTTGTATAAATCATAAATGATGTCATTTACAGCTTCTCGTATCAATGACTTCCAATTCGGAAATTTATTACAACAAGCCTTATATTCAGCTGTAGCTGTTATTTTATTAATGGCTACTTCCGATTTTCGTTGTGTCCAAATATAATTGATTAGCGATGTAATAGACGGATCTCTCAAGCTAGCTGATGGCGTATACACATTGCCATAAAATTCTTGACTAAAGAAAACATCAACCTCATCGATCAGTAATATTTTAGCTCGTTCAATACGCTGACTACTTTGTGCAACATTATTAGAACCTTTTGATATAAGATCTATTACTCTTTGACGAATCTCACCATCTTGATTAATTATATCTTCACATAGTTTATTAAAGACACCGTAGCGAATATTGTCAACTATGCCTAATGCATCGAATACCGCTAGAAATCCATGATAATCTCTTTGACTTAGATATTCACTGTAACATGCACAGTGTACATCGAAGCCAAGGAGTACTAATACTGCAGCTACCGCTCCTAATGTTACAGATTTTCCCTCGCCGGTTCCTATTTGTACTAAATTGTTTAATAATCTTTCTTTTTGATCACCAATACCAAGCATACGAAATATTGAAACCACTTGAGCTGCATGTGGCTTAATAAGATAACTGTGTTTATTTTCTGTCCCTTCAGCTTCAAAATAGCTGCCTGCGTTTTGAAGTGTCCACAAAGCAAAAACATGTGCTAGTAGCTTAGGAATTCTATCTCTTACAATTGCGTCCCATGTGATGGTGGCTGGTGTTTGTTTAATATCACCAGCAATTAGTTTCGTAGCCGCAATTAGCTTTCTTAGTTCAATGTTAACTTTAAGGTATTGCGTGATTAAGTCCGCATAGATGTTTTCAAATTCATTATATCGCGTTTTCAATTTATTTATATCAATAAACTCTCCCCTTAAATTTTTGAGTACATAATCAATACCGTGTCTTTGAGTTTTTTCATTGAACAAAGACAATGAATAGCCTTGAAATGCCTGATGCTCGGCCATTATACGTTGACCTATACCACTCTCGTCTTGATTTAAAATCGTACCTAATCTAGAAAAAGCCATAATACCTTTGGTTCTGTTTTTATAAAGAGTTAGTACTTCGTCTATTCTTTGATTTATTCTAATCTTAAGCGGTGGAATATTATTTGAAACACGCTTCATGTTGATCAAATTCGTAGAAATATTTTGAACGACTGATTCCTTTTCAATTATATCTGCCCACATGCGAATTTTGTCAAGAATGGTATCCTCGATTTTCTCAGCTTTTTCATTTATTTCTATGCATGGTGCTTTCATTTCTTGCCGAATCGATAGCAAGTTACAATAGGATAGATTTAAAGAACCATACTCCTCCGTTGCCAATCTAGAGTCTTTAGAAAATTGCTTCAAAATTCCTATAGCATGAGCAAAAATTTCCCCTACCTTTGTTTCTATTGAGTTTAAACATGCTTGTTCGATTCCATTTATATCAATAACTAGATTGTGTTTGCTAAGAATCTTAGCTCTTTCTAGAACAATAAGTTTTTCGCTGAGTTTTCTATAAAATTCGTCTCGCTGTTTAGAAAATTGTTGTGTCTCTTGATTGATAAGGTTTTGAGAAATGATCTCATCTTTTAATTCTTGCAGCTTTTGGGATACAGATTCTCGCATAGGTAAATAAATTTTCACGTTCATGATAGCTGTCATCATGCTATCTACTGAAGTATCCTTGAAATGATATGTTTGAATAATGTTTCTCATTTTCTTGAACAACGAATCCCACTTTTGCATTATATCTAAAGTATCATTCAGAGATGTAATATCGATTTCGTTTAATCCATTTTCGAATTTTTTTTGAAATTGCGTAACATAATCTGTAGTTTTTTCATTCAATACTATTATTTTTTCATCAAAATCTTCTGGAAACATATAATTTACAATTGATGTATTTTGTGATTCATTTTTGAACTTGATAAACTCCGTCAAATAAACAAAACTATTTTCTAGTTATAATTATCGAATTAGTTATTTCCGAAGCATTGTTTTGCAAAAATTGATCAATTAAACAATGACATATGTTCTGAAATTTACTTTGTATTTTAGAGCGTACTGTTAAACATGGTTGTTGTATATCAGTGATAATAGGTTCTAACTCACTTTTATATTCACATAAGTTTTTTATACAAGCAAACGCTTCACTGACGGCATTGTTTTGGAAATGTTGATCGATTCTATTCACTATAGTTATTACTTGTTCCAAAACATGTGTTCGACTCTCATTAATAAAAGATTGATTTCCGAGTGAATTTTGATATGGTTCAAGAAAATTTCTGATTGATTTTAGATTTCGACTACCAATCGCGTGTTGGAGTTCTGCATTTTTATCCGTGATCATAGCAGTAATATCAGTTTTGCAATGTTCCAATTCTTCTTGAAGGAACTCTCTCATATTTTCCGGTAAATGCTTAATAGAGGACTCGAAGTTTCTTATATGACTATTGTTCAGATTTAGAGGTATTGTTCTTTTTGCTAACTCCAATTCGTTTCTTAATCTAGCCGTAATAGCCTCCCTGATTTTATTCCACGCTTGATTATATATCGCATTAGTCCTTCTAACTTCTTCGAATTTCATGAAAATATCTGATGGCGGCTCTGTTGTGTATCCTTTAATGTCCATATTTGAATATTTTGCAACAATATCCTCCAATACAACTTTACTTTGACGCTCTGTTAATTTATTGATTTCATCGGAAATCGCTGGTATGCAATAAGTATCTAACAATTTCTGCATTAATTTTATGGTCTCTAATTTTTTTTCTGCGTCATATAAATTATTGCTACCGATTAGCGCTTTGACTGCTTCTAAGAACGTTTTTAATCGACTTTCTATTTCTAATTTAATTTCTTCTACACATTTATCTAGTTCTTGTGGAGTATCAAGATATTCCCACGCAAATCGCTTTGCTTTTTGAATTCGTTTCAAATTTGTTACTATCGACTTTATCCCTTCCAAGTCGATATTATTTCCAAACATTATAATTTGCATTCTAGTTTCTTCCATCAAGTCCTCCACGCTTCGATTAAGTGCCTGTTTATCTTGCTTGAAAAAGTGTTGTCCTACATCATCTGTTAACGTTAATGCTAACATTTCTCGAGCGACTTGCTGATAGTCGTATTTTTCAATAGCAGTTCCTACTTTTTTAGATAAAGATCCGATATTTGAAAAAAGTGCGCTTCGATACTCTGTGTAGATATCAATATACTTTCCTCTATCTAAAAAAATATCAAAACTACATAGTGCTCTTACGAACAGTAGTTTCTTCTTTAATGAAGCAGTTTGTTCTGTGATGGACAATTTTTTCATTTCGTCGGATAGTTCAGTTTGGTAGCTTGATAATTCCTGTCGCCATTGCTCAAAAAGTTGTTGATCGGCAAAACAAGAAAAAATGCGAGCATATTTTGTTCTAATTTCAAAAACTTCTTGAAGACGAACTTTTAGTATGAGAACTTTTTCGAGAAACTCGTCTGTATTGTTGTTTTGAGGTTGTTTGATATTTTCGAAGCAAATTTGCATTTCATTTTTGACAAAATGACTATAGTCTCTTATACATTCTTCCAAATTATTGATTACAGACATGAAATCTATTTTGAATAAAGCATGGATTCTTTTACAAGCGTCCAGACAATGAAATGCCTTTTCAACTTTATTGAAATCTAAGCTTTTGTAATTTTTTTCCCTCCATTTTTCAATGCTAAACGAATCTTTAATAATTGCAAAGACATTATTTATCATACTTTTAATCCAAGAATTAACTTCATCTATGGGTTGACTTACAGCGGGAAAAATCTTCTCCAAATGTTTCATTTCATTCATTTTCAATAGTATTGTAAATATGACGTCTATTTCGTTGTAATTAGCAAGGTCGAAAGTGACTTTCATAATGGACCTTTTCATCTCGTTGATTTTCTCCATCAGTTGCTCTTCAATATCAGTCATAATATCCGAGTATGTGCCCGATCGATAATTTTCTATCCATTTAGTACTCTTTAAATGCAACAGACACTTTCTAAGCTTACCATAGTTAACATTGCCTTCATGTTGAAATAAAACTCTCAGTAATTCTTCGGCGTCTCTTTTTAATTTATCTAGATGTCCAACTAACTTATACAATATATTACAGTACGATTGATTTGTTTCATCTTTGATGACAGAAATTGTTCTGAGCGAATTTAATTCTATGAAGAATTGTTCCAATGCTTGAGGTGCATTTTCACTCGTAAGCTCTTTATTAATTTTTCCGACGATTTCATCGAAATATTTTAAAACTTTTAGTAAAACACTTTCATAAATATCATCAATTGCTTCTTTTGGGAAATGTGATTGAAAATTTAATGCTTTTTTAGCAGTTTCTAATGTTTGAAAGCAATTATTTAAGCTCTCTATATTATCTTGTAATTTTTCGTTATTAAACATATGATCTAATTTTTTTGCACAGTCCTTAAAAGAATTAAGAACATGTTCTTTCAATTGGTCATATGTTCCTTTGGTATATTCGTAATCTATATGATCTTTTAAAGCGTTTAATGCTTTATGTAATTTTGAAATATCACGGGCAAGTTCATCAACCTTATTAGATAACATCGAGGTTTTGCAAGAATCAATTACTAATTCAAACTTTTCAGCTAAAACTTTCCGCATGTTTCTATATTTCTCATCGTCAGTATTTAAAATCGAATCTGAGATAAGTTTTATTTTGTCGAGATTCAATTTTACTGACGGATCAGTGATTTCTGTGCTTTTAAGTTTTAAAATCATCTCATTCATTTTTTGTTGTAAATTTTGAATGAATGCAGTATAATGAACAACTTCCTTTCTTAAATGAGTTTCTCTTAGTTCTTCTGCTAACTTAGCATGATTAATACATAATTCATAGCGACGAATATCATCATTGCTCAAGATTCCTTGATCTGTTAAGCAACAATTCATAGATGAAGTACCATTTTCATACTCATCTGACAGATGTTTAATTATATGTCGAATGCAATTCTCGTAAATTTCCTTGATATACTTTTCTTGATCAAGTAAATCATTCAAGTGTTTCAATTGATCAAGTTTATACTTAATAAATAAAAAGTCTGAACGATTAGTTGCAGATATAATACTAGACTGATGCTGTCTCACTTGTTCTTGTAAATTAGCCTTTGACTTTTCCGCAATAGAAAATTTGAAAACTTCAGCTGGATGACTAATACCATGGGAACTTTTAAGGTTATTTAAAATATCCAGAGGATCGCCATTAATCGGATCTAATACTACTGTACTCTTTCTTGTTTTCTTCAGCATATCTCTAAACAATAGCATGAAACTTTCATCTGACTTATCTTCTTCATTCATTTGTTTCTCTGCGTCAAGTAATATTGCATGAATCCTTTGTTTTTCGTGAGCAGGAAACTTCGAAAATAGATAAGAGATTGCACCGAGATAGTCTTCAATGCCACGAATTAGACCTAACAATGTGTAGGTAAGATCCTTCAAACCACCAAGCCTATCGCCAATGCTCTTATAACTAAGTATGATCAACAGCTGGACACTTTTACATTCTTTTATTGCTTTGATGATGCCAATTCCGTTTGCGATATCTACTTCTGATCCACCCGTATCCCCGAATCCTGGACTATCACATAGTACAAAACTCTCATCGGTACCGCCTACGTCTTGAGAATTCACCGTAACAGGGGACATAAATCGAGTTTCAGATCGAGCAAATGGTGCAGTGGTTATCTTCCTGAGGTCAGGATTTTTTATCTCAACAGGATGAATATGGTAAATTCCTGCCATTTCCGTTTCCACCAACTTAGATCCGCCAAGAAAATGAATTGCAGTTGATTTACCTACTCCAGTGCCTCCAAGAAGAAGAATAATATCTTTCCCTTTTATAAGCTGAGCAGCTTCATCCATTTTCTGAACAAGTCGAAATAACTCTTGTAGATTTAATGGCCTAATCATCTTTAAAACTTTTTCTAATGTAATATATGCAGATTTCCAATTTTGTTCTTGTATATGTATCAATACTGTTCTAATCTGATGCTGAGTGTGTTCAGACACAATTTCTTTAAACTTTAACTGTTCCTTCAAATATTCGACTTCTTTTTCTATTTCTGCCTCTATTCGTTCAGGTATTGTGATATTATCTGAGGAAGCCACTGTAGTAAGTTTCAAAGAAATGTAGTAAAGTAAACTCATGACCGATTTTTCTGAAGACGATGGCATGACAAAAAAATCGCTGTACAGGTTTCTTAAAATTTCAGTGCTTATCGCGTCTTTATTAATTTGCAACTCATAAAATGGATTGCTTTCCGAAAGCACAACTCCACTACTCAACGATTCAGAGGACGTTTCCTCGATTTCGGACTGGGTATCTGCTTCAGAATTCGCCTTCGAATTTGTTTGCTGTTTTTCTTGCGATAATTTCTTTTGTGAATGAGAACTATTGCTATGATCTAAGATTTCTTTTTCTTTACTCGACGTATGTTGTGAATTGTGTAGTTTTGATTCATTACCTTGTCCATGTAGTGGTATTGGAGCGCACTCTATGCCGTGATGGGAGTCGGCTTGATCGTCTTTAGAAAAATAAGTATCGGTTTGTTGATCGCCATACATCTGACTTCTTGAATCGTCAGTACTTTTATATGTTGTTTCTTTACTTTGAGAGTCTTCAACTACTTTTAGTAAGTTTTGAACAATCATTGACCCACTTTTTTTTCGGTCGTCATTCTTTTGTGCTTTTCTCGAAAGTAAAGTCACATTAGGATAAATCTCTCGAAATTGCTGTTGTAATTTGTCTGGAAGAAATGTAGAGTCTTCCACTGGATCGATGAATTCGACTCTTTCGATTTGTTGTGTTTCTTCAAATTCTATGAAAACTCCAATCCAATGGAGATCTCCCAAATAATAAGGAATGAGTACAATTCGCTTCCCAATGTGGTCTTGACCTTCCTGTTGCAGTCGTTGTTTCCATTGACCTTCAACATTATCGTCAACAGCATCTAATACATGAATCGGTTGTGAAAAACCTTGCGGGAAATTCTGGCGTAATTTTTCTATTGCTTTGCTCAAATCAATATGAATTGTTCTATGTTCATCAATTGATTCGTAAAGGTCTTCTTGTAAATCGCTATTCATCAAATATTGTGCGACTTTTCCCATCAAATTAAACATGATGAATCTTCAAGAACTTGAAGTTTATGAGAAGCGTTTCTAAAACAAAATGATGTTCTCTTCCCTAATTTAAATTTGAGAGCGCTAGGTATTTTCAAAAGTCACACACAACTAAAAAAAGCAGGCCCCTCGAACTAATACAACTTTTCTCATTCTTGTTCATGGATACCTTTCTCAAAAGTTAATGTTATGGATGAGAGTGAATGCGCATTTTTTCCTTAGCACATCTACCACACCTTAAAATATTAAAGAAAAAATGCCAAAAAACACCTAACATCACATCACATCCCAAACCCATACTGGGCAAATCCAAAACCTCTGATCTATCTCGTAAAATTCATGCGATGATACTTTGTTCATCGGGAATAGCACTACAGATGCTTCTTCACTCTGACTTGGTGCTATCACCAATATTCAGTTTGTTTGCGAGATACGGATACCGTGTTGACATTAAGTTAATAAAAATCCTAATGCTTTTGAATTAATATTATTTTTTGTAACGTACTACTTAGGTATCATTGGCATTAGAATTAATTAATCCTTTCATTTTACCATCAATGTAGCCTTAGTTTTAACCAGTAATTAATAGTGCCAAAAAATGGAACGAAATTTTACTTGTTTTGGGAATATACCTCGAAGGTGAGTTATATTCTCAAAAACAGGTCAGTTTTATTCTTTCTTTTTGAGAAACTATCGATTAGAGTTAAAAATAATTCAAACTTAATGCTAAGACCAAACCATTGATTAATGCTAATTCTAATGTGACACCCGTTCTCTTTTTATTCGTTATAGTTGACAACAAAAAGGAACTGCGAAGACAAAGACTCTTTCGGATCTTTCACTTTCGGCGTATGAATTTTCGTTCGTCTTCTTTTGTCATTACAATCTTCTTATATATGTTTAAATTAATACTATTTTAGTCGTCAAAATCTCGATATACGAATTCTAGACAAGAAAACGAAGCGGTAATCAGTTGATGTTTAAAATGTATAAAAAGAACAAAACGAGATCACATTTTCATTATCGCAACTAGGAGTGGCACTTTAACTTTACTTTAAAAGTCAAGCTTTAAATTAAAACATTTTAAACTGTAGTTAAAGTAAAACATGCCATACTTGAGCTTTATGGACCCCAAAATATCGAATAAAAATAAAGCTTTATGAGTTTGATTCATCTACTAGAATATCATATTTTGAGAGAAAGATAAGTTATAGATTCGAAGCGAATGCTTTCCACATTTAGTAGCTCAAATGTACAGCGATATTTTCAATTTAAAACTATCTGAGATATTTTAAAAGTGTTTGAAGAGTTAAATTTTCTAATTCATATCCGTGTAATCCAGCACTTACAGTATAATATAATTGCGTTAAAATAGTTTGTCTTGTTGGGGAAACAAATTCATAAAATTTTCGTTACCATCTGCACAGTAAACAATGACGGAGCGATCACTGATTAAGCTAGTACTTATGCAAGTTTAGTATTGATATTTTTACACATGAACTTAAAATAAACGGTTATCCTTGCCAATCCATAAGTAATCTGTGTTTTATAGAACTATCTCTATTGTGTTGCAATTATAGGTAGCATTAACAGCAAAAAAACTCGTTTATTCCCTAGACTGAAAGGATAGGGTCTGGAAACGGGAATTCATCTGTGTCTGTCTGTCTGTCTGTAACAACCACAAATCACATGGCACAAATGACTATTCCTGTGGCCCAGATGACCATTTCTGTGGCCCAGATGACCATTCCTGTGGCCCAAATGACCATTCCTGTGGCACAAATGACCATTTCTGTGGCACAAATGACCATTCGTGTGGCACAAATGACCATTCCTGTGGCACAAATGTCCATTCCTGTGGCACAAATGACCATTCCTGTGGCCCAAATGACCATTCGTGTGGCACAAATGAGCATTCCTGTGACCCAGATGACCATTCCTGTGGCACAAATGACCATTCCTGTGGCACAAATGTCCATTCCTGTGGCAGAAATGACCATTTCTGTGGCACAAATGACCATTCCTGTGGCACAAATGTCCATTCCTGTGGCAGAAATGACCATTTCTGTGGCACAAATGAGCATTTCTGTGGCACAAACGACGATTTTTATGGCACAAACGACCACGTTAATAGCACAAATGGCCATTTTTACGGTGCTTTCGATTTTTGAATTCATGGAAGGGAAACGCCAAATAATTCCTTCCCAGTGATGGAACCAAGCAGGATGTGTCTCCTATGGAATTTTGAGGCTACCATCGTTAAGTTTCTGGCTCTGGCGAGTTGGTAGTTAGGTGAGACCTAACCAGCCTCTTCCCCACTAGGGATGCAACGAGTCTGAGCTATTGTGTAGGGTTCGGAGACCGAACCCTACACAAAAGTTCGGGGTTGTTGCCCTCCTGCTTCCGACTTAAGAAAGCCTTCGAGCCCCCTGACATGATTTTTCAAAAATGGTTCTGATCTACCCGAGAACTTGAGGACCCTGCCCCCATTCCAATCCCCAAATTTGGCTGTTGCCGCTCTTCGTGCTTCGCTTTGTGTTTGCTTTGTTTCTGATTCATTTTCGTAAGAAAATGTTCATTGTTCGCTTGTTCCTTGCCTCGTTTCTGTTTATATGACTCCCCCCGTGTCTCCTATGAACTAATGCTCTCGTTTCTTTGAAACTTTAGTATCAGATTCTGACACAAACAATTAATTTTCTCTCCAGTTAAGGTAGTTCAAGTCGTAACACCTATCAGTCTAGGGCCCAGTGAATCGACTTTAGACGTCGATGAATGTTACTTGTACTGATAAGGAAGAGAAGTGAAACTATTTAAAACCTGCATCTAGCGGGCCTTATGACGTATCTACGATTTTATTTCGCTACTCTACTAGTAAAACTGTAGTTTCCCTATAACCGAAGATGATTTTAAAGAAATGAAGAGGAATCGACAATATATTATGACTCGAATGCATATAAAAATGAAGAGCAACACTTATGACATAGAGCGACAATCATAATAGTGCTTTAAAGTGAAACTTTGTGTCACAAAATTTAAAGATAATAGAAATAATACTCTTTATTTGCTATTTCTATAAGTTTTCTATATATTTTAGATTTTCAGCAGTGTAACATGTCCAGGATATCTGGGAAACCAGCAAAGCACTAGAAAAAGCTGGATAGGTCACCAACTGCAAAAGACACAGTAAACCTTTCTCAATCATCTATAATAGGGACGCAACGGTGACCGTTCGTCCCCGTTATACCGTCACCGGTAGCCGAAGTACCGGTCACTGTCACCAGTTTTACCGGTAATTGTTACCCCTTTTACTGGTGGTCTCATTGGTCGCTTTCATTGGTACAGCGTGTATATGTTGTAGGCAAAATTGGAATCTAGGCAAATTCCGAATTTGCCCGGGCAAAATTGGAATTCTAATTTTGACTAGACAAAATTAGAATTCTAATACTGACTAACATTTTCTTGGGCAAAATCAGAATTCCAATTCTGCCTAGGCAAAATTAGAAGTCGATCAGAGATAAATTCATGTAAACACGTGCTTTACTGTAAGGTAGAGGGGAATAAAAAAAATAGTTGTATAGTGACCATGCCGATGTGCGCATTAGAAATATAGTTGTACTGACTGTAAACAAACAAAATGTCTNTATAAAACAAAACAGTTAAAACTGATATTATTTCATTTGTAAAACGTTAGTTAAGATAAAAAGTACATTATTACATAAAAACACTTTTACATTAAGATGCTTAGAATTTCAGCTGCTCTAGGTCATCTTTGATCGACTTCTAATTTTGCCTAGGCAGAATTGGAATTCTGATTTTGCCCAAGAAAATGTTAGTCAGTATTAGAATTCTAATTTTGTCTAGTCAAAATTAGAATTCCAATTTTGCCCGGGCAAATTCGGAATTTGCCTAGATTCCAATTTTGCCTACAACATATATTTAGCTCATTTTCACTATTACACTTGAATGTTGGTAAGAGGTTCTTCAGAAACCAGGTACTTAGCACTCGAATAATAGCGAAGTCCTCCCTTCAATCAGAATTTCTAGTAAAGTAAGCTGTGAGTCAAGCTATAAGGCATAAAAGTTGAAGTGTTCGTGACAAAGATTGAGCATGGGTCATCGATATGTTCAAAAATTTGAATTGACTTGCAAATGAATAGCATTGTGTTCAATATTTCTTCGCAATAAATTAGGGGCATTGGTGGTATTGGTTATTGGGTGGTATAGGTACTGGTCAGTATTGGTATTAATATTGGTATTGGTATCGGTATTCCTATTGGTACTGGTACTGCTATTGTAAGCATTATATGCGCTATAAGTCCTGAACCCATGATTATAGAAAACCGAAGGTCATCATCTTTTCCTTAGGCTAATAAGTGGGCTGAGTCTATTAGCAATGGAGTTTCTCCAAACATAGCTACCCTTAGGTAATTCGACACGGGGAGTTCGAATTTTACTTCGTTCTTTTGAAAAAATCGATTTCTATTGATTCTTGGCCGACCAATAGGATGCCAAATTCGGACTCTCCGTATCCAATTATTTAAGGGGAGCTATTGTTGGAAAAACTCGATTGCTAATAGATTCGGCTCACATTTTATCCTAAGGAAAAAGTGATGACCTTTTGTTTTCTATAATCATGGGTTCAGGAACTATAGCGGATTTATTAGTAATAATAGCAATACCAATAGGAATACCGATTCCGATAACAAAACTAACACCAATCCCGAAACCGTTATCATCGATACCAATACCGTATTGGTATTGTTACATCCTTACAATAGCTAGATCAATAAAAAAAAGTTTAAAAAGCTCACTGAAAATTTTTAAATCTCGGTATTAATAGGCTTAGGTTAAGTTTTTAGGTAGCCACTGGAATCTCAGAGTCGAGTTTACTTTAATGCATTATTTGATAACTAAGTACAATATGAAGAAAAATCGATTTATTACCGAAGCTGCATGTACCAGGTGAAACCGGTAACGGCGACCGGTGAAACCGGTGACGGTGGCCGGAGAAGACCGGTGCAGCAGAGGTGGTATGTCGTTTCTACGGTTACCGTCCCCATTGCATTCTTAATCTACAAGTATAACAAATTGCTACTACTCCGAGCAACGTGCCACATCTATAGTAACTTCAATTCGAGAGTTCAGCATCTCCCGCTGAAAAGAACGTTTCAGAGATTATCTACCAGTCGATACCTCCGGAAAATACGTCTGTCTCGGGGACAAACCATACATCTAGCATAGACGCCATATTTTCAGGTCATTCTCTAAGGTAGATGTCTTTTCACCCAGTTTCAACATCTCCATGCTTATCCCGTTCAAAAAATGTTTAGACATTATCTACTCACTAGAGGCCCCATCAGATTCGTTTCCCCAGGTAGATTCTGGACGCACATAAGACAATCTACCTCTCCTACTGTTGGTGCTACCGTTAATTCCCCGTTAAACACCCTTTGAAAACGGTGTGCGTCACACTTGCAAGGATTAGATGAATTATGCTGATGTTCAAAAGAGAACTATTTAGAACCTATCCATGACTGGGTTCCGGGTCCTAAATAACGAGAGGTGAATTCCTTATCAGAGTCTCAATGTATCGAGAACCTGTGTGGCGACGGGATTTGGAAGGATATGGCTAAACTAATCACGCGTCTCCGAAAGTGTGGGTCACATCGAACGTCGAAATATTGATCTACACACGCGCTTATCCAAATGGACCACGAGGGTGGGAGAAGAATCTCTTAAGAACTCATTATTGGGAGAATCAAGAAGAAGCCAAGGCGGTGAAATACCGCATCTCAAGACGAAAGCGTGTCTCCGGATGCCTTGCGGGGTGACTATTCCTTTAAATAATATACACTGACAGAAGCAACACTCTAAAAAAATAAGTACTTTCCTGAACCTCCTAAAAAGGTTCGGTAGATTTGAAATAGGATCCAAATGACCAGAAATGCTTAAAAAACGATTGTTCAGTTCTCACGAAACTTTTAAAGGATCTTCCCGTGTGCCCGCAGGCCGAACCCTATTCTACAAAACCTTTTTTTAAGTTTCGTAGAGCAAAAGTGGTTTCGAAAGGAAATGCGAAACCTTTAGAGTTTCGTAGAAAAAAACTGCGAAACCACTGAGGGTTAAGCAGAAACTAAAAGGTTTCGCGTTTCCTTTCGAAACCATTTTTGCTCTACAAAACTTAAAAAAAGGTTTCGTAGAATAGGGTTCGGCCTGCGGGGCACACGGGAAGATCCTTTAAAAGTTTCGTTAGAACTGAACAATCGTTTTTTAAGCATTTTTTGTCATTTGGATCCTATTTCAAATCTACCGAACCTTTTTAGGGGGTTCAGGAAAGTACTTATTTTTTTTAGAGTGTAGTGGATTCCGACATTGGCACATGGGCCATCTCTCTTTGAGAATTGCCTGTGCGGGTGTCGATGATTCAGACAAAGCATCTCATGAGGAAGACGTACCTTTCCTGTATCCTACGGGGTAATTGTTCCTTCGAATAATATACACTGAGCGAAGCTAGGAGATTCCGGAAGTGGGACATGAGGGATCTCCAGTAGAGAATTACTTTGAGACGGTCTCGCTGACTCAAATGCAGCATCTCAGGGGAGAGACGCATCTCCTGGGCCTCGTAGGTGGTAACTGTTCCTTGAAATAATTTACACTGAGCGAATTTTGGGGATCCCGATCAGTGTTTCCAATAGCAGGTGTACCAAGGAGTTGTAAAATGTGCAGAACATCTGCTAATTCTGATTTACAGTCTGATTTACACTTTGCTCTAAGAACTAGAGTGTACTGTTTACACTTTTCAAAATCTATTTACACTTTGATTCTAGAACTTTGCCTACTGTATTATATATTAGACTGTGACATTTCAATTATTTTTGTTGTTCAAACTAATTTTCTTCTCATATTTTTAAAATCATTGTGTCAGATTATGAAACGCTATGTCTATTTATCATTTATTTGCAGGTGGACACAAAGGGGTCTGGATGAGAGGCTTAGTTACATTATTGTTCATTTCAATCTCATTTTCACACTGATTGATGTGATCCGCATAGACAACATAGTGTGATGGTGACGGCGCTGTGATTAAAATGAAGAAATACAGATGGTCGTAAACTCCGAAAAACTCTCAGCCAATTTTTTTCAGGCCGGTGATACTTATATCTCTTTAACAGTCCTGCTATCCCTGCTAATTACTTTCTAAATCCTAGTTTACAGTCATCACTGCAAAACGAGCAATATGCTTTTTGTTTTTTAGATCGAAAAATTTGGTTTCAGTATGCTTTGTACACTTTGGACCCAAAAACAAAGTGTAAACGTACACTTTGCTCATACAAGTGAAGTGTAGATGAACATTTGTTTTAGATTTTTATTGAAGCACTGATCCTGACACTGAGGCCTTTCCGCATCGCTATTACAGGAATAGTTAGTGATGCATAGCCCCCGACGACGATGCGGTATCTCAGGAGGGAGAAACATATCACACGAGTCATATGGAGAAAGAATCTGTAAAACGATATTCACGCTATGGAAGTTGTTGGGAGATGACACTGAAACATTCTGGATCTCGCTGAGCTATGGATGGGTGAGGATTCGTGCCTGTCTTAAGAGGTGTTGTTTCACTTTGTGTGTCTGTTGTATAGATTATGTAATTGTCTGATTAGTGATGATGTGCTTCAGGCCCTTTAATTTAATGAATATGGGTGGTTCAGTATGGTTGACATGTCTCGCGCCAGCAGCTTCCTCAATATTCTAAGTTTGTGAGATGCATCGAGTAACTACAAGTGAATTAGATTGTATTAACGTTCTTTATTGTAAAATGTGTAGATAGCTCGTTATTCAATTTGATATTGTTGTATTTTTGTAAAAATAATTTCTTTAAGATGTGAAGATGAAACTATGAGAAAAGTCAAGAATGATCATAGAGTATACTCTATAAATATATCGACTTTACGTTAGACGTTTATTAAAGTTAAATTATTTTAATTAAATTAAAGTTTAAAGTGTTTTTTCTTTAAACTTTAATACTTTTAAAAAGATTTTTAAAGGCAAAGTGCCAACCCTAATCGTAACCTGACTTCCACTGTTTCCATTGTCTTACATACCATTCGGATATTTAACGGTAGCACTTGTTCTGATAAGAGAGCATGTGTGCGTTTTATCCTTTTATACTTGTCTTATCATCACAAACTGCCTACTGCTCTATAGCAGGTAATAATTGTGCTACCAACTTATGAAACATCTAATGAATCAGAGAGAAAAGTGTATGACTTCACTTATGATGTCTCATCAGCAAAAGATAAGAGCAACCCTGTTTCAAACACTAAGGACCAAAACCCGTGTTTCTCTCACTGATAAATTATCATAAAAACATCAAGCGTCATTAAATAGATCCATGGCTATCACAAAACTATTCAATAAAACCTTTTAATAAAACATATCTGTACCAGTCGTATTGAAAATGAACGAAAAGTAATTCTTTTAGAGAGAGTTAGTTAATTTTTATCCGGAGCACTACAAAGTCAAGTATTCATGAAGGGAGAAATCTGCTCTTCCGAATCATTTATTTAAAAAACAGCTTTCATTTGTTTCTATAAAAAGAAATCTTAAGTCATAAGATAAAATGCTCACTTATTTACAACAATCGTCCTAACTGAGCACATTGAATACAAATAATGTTTTAAAAGGTTCATTTTTGACATATGTATTTATACGGTAATGAAGGGTAGCCTACACGTTTTCTCGATAGGGGGCGTTTTTCTTGCCGTTTACTGTTCACTCACTATTGAAGCAAGGACACATGTATGTAATAGAATTCCTGAAAAATTCGCATTGCATCACACTTAATGTCTCGATCACGTTATAAAAAAATTGTTGTGAGAGTATTTTCGTCAACAAGATTTTCCATCATTAATTTCCCATTATTTATTTCTTAGCAAAGGATACGAGTGCGAGATCTTCTACTTCTCGACATACAGGAAGGGAGAATCAGTGTAATCAGGGAATCCTCTGGCACAGTGTGAATACCGATGAAATTCAAAGGGTCCCATAAACAATGCAACGCATACAATCAAAATCAGACCGACATCCACACTCTCCGTTACATAGTTATTCTATCCTAGATGCATAAACATTGATTAATACCATATTAAATGTAAATAGTAATTATTTGAGATACCAAATCAGGTAAGCGAAAGCAAAATTTGACATTCGAGTAGATAAAAACAGAAAAAGAGTATGCGATACTCTTATCTCGAGCAACTTAAGGGATAAAGCCTATGACTATCCTCGTTTGCTTTCAAAAAACAGAGATAAAATATTTAATTCGTCATCGGATATACGTGTGACTTATCTTTAGTTTTGCAAGCTTTTTCATTTCACATTTATGTTCAAAGCGTAGTGAGAAGAAGTTTCGTTGGCTTAATCGAACATTGATGACTCTCTGATCACCAAGGTCGACGAATTCAAAAGATACGAGCAATATGAGCGACCAATTTTCACAAGAAACTAAACAAGTACGCTTATTCATTATAGGACTACTTCATCCAGAAGAAAGGTACGAGATCACCGCAGAATTTGACAATGGACTTGGATTTATATTTCATCAAGAAAGAGTACTACGTGTTGTTGATAGAATTTATTCTAATGCATATATTTACACTCTAACTCTGCTTTTAAAGATGAACGATAAGAACAAGCAGTTTTATGTATTACATGGAGAAGATTTCAGATCCATCGGTGCTGGGCAGTGCCAATTGACAATCGTGAGACAAAGAGTTAAAGTGTCACTCCACCACGAAAAACCAGAGACTCTACTGAGAAAATTTGAAGAAAAACTTTGGCGCGGTTATAATTCTCTATTTGAGTTTGAGTTCTCGAAAGTCTTCTCAATGCAAGTAGTAGGTAAAATTTGATTGTTATGAGATGGCAAGTTCTTATTTCCAAAGAATTCAAATGAAGGGACTACAAGAAAACTTTCAGAAGAACTGAACTAAATACTTTCAAAAAAAGCGCAGAAATTTCATTTTAGTACGAAAAATAGATAGTAATAGGATCTCTATATTTCTTTGGTTGGATTTGGTCAGCGAATTCATTTTAATAAGAAGCATATAGAAATGATCTGTATGTATTTCTATATAGTTTTCATACTACGATGAATTTCCTCACTGAATCGAAATTCGAGCAACTACCCAGGACGTGCATTACGATGAACAATTACGACCGTAAACGCGCGTATACGATAACGTAAACGACCGTATACCTGGAGATTACGACCGTAAACGCGCCGTATTTTAACGTTTTGGTATGCACCGTATTACGGCCGTATATCACCGTATCGTATACGGCGACCAGGAGGGACAGTATACACCCGCCACGCGGCCGTATTACGGCCGTAACCCTAGACGTACACGATCCACCCCGATGAAGTTTGCGGCCGTAAATACACCGTTAGCGACCGTAACCGACGGTACTTCCGTGAGGAAGAGAATCTATTCCATCCTATCTGCAACAAATCCAAGATCCTCCATATTAAAAACCCTGCACAAAACGTAGCTATACAAAAATCCTTAACCAAATCCCAACCTTGAGATTCAGGCCACTAAGGAACAACTGACTCCCATTCCTCATCCTATCGAAATCATCGTATACCCACATGTATACCATTTGAAACAAAAGAGCATAAAAGAACTCCTGCAAAAATCACGTTTTTTGAAAATCACCCCAGAGCAGCCAGATTCACCCCATCGATAGAGATCATTGCAAAACCAATAGCCATCGACTTTTGGATGCTCAAATCCGCGTAAATCGTAAGAAATCCTGAAAATACGAAAAGCATCAGAGAAATCCTGCAAGTGGATTCTATTTGAGAATTGTTTGTTCCTGTGTTGGGAGAGGCAGGAATATATAAAATTCAGTCAGCAGAGAACAAATAGGACAATGTCTCATGCTTCGATCCTATATTTTAGTGTCCTGCACGTAATTCTTGTGCTGAATGCTACCGGTTTTGTAGAATTAGGAAATCGAAGTAGGAGAAGCTGCTCAGCTGACTTTTTGGGACAAAGACCAGGTGAGAGAAAGAACTTACTGGTCGATACGCAGCATGCACTAAGAGAGTGTACTCACTTGTCTGAATGATCGTTGAAGGAGATGGAGAATCTTGAGCAACGGAGTTGGTGCAGGGATACCATGGAGCATCATTTCTCTGACTTAGTAATTTGGAAGATGAAGCGCGGGTCATCGCTTCTGTTCTTACACATAACGTTTCAAAGTACGTGAAATCCTGCTTTCGGATTTTTTTTCAGAAATTGTTGTTTCTTTATGTGGGAGATAGAGGATAGTGTGAATTCAATTTACCAGCGTGCAGGTGAGACGAAGGCTGCTCCTTCATTCCTCCCCTTGGCTTCAAGTTGGCAGTTCAATTATCGACTACTGCATGTTTTGTTGGATTATAGTGTAGTACGAGGAGGTTATGCTGGCCTTTTTTTTGCATAAAGGCAAGGTGTAACAAAGGACTTTGCTGTAGGTATGCTTGATCTACTAGAAAATCCTGCTGACGGATTGAAATTAGTACTGACATATTTGGGGTATCTTTAACAAGCTGCAGTGGTACGAGTAGCACGAAGGATCTTACTCTGGACTTAGAAAATTTGAAGCTGGTGGGCACGACACCTTCTCCATCCTTACACATAACGTTTCAAAATGTGCAAAATCCTGCTTTGGTATTTTTTTAGAAGTTCTCGTTGGTTTATAGAGGTCTTGGAGCGCAGTGTGAAATTAGTTTAGGATTGGCCAGTTGAGACAAAGTCAGATGCTTCCGCACTGCTCTTGCTGTGCGGTGTATATTATCAGCATCTTAGTTTTTCATTTGTTTGATTAGAAATTTTTAAAAGATCCGGTGTCCTCCTTCCGGTATTGTGAAATGGAATAGATGTTGTCGTAAACGACCGTTTTCGAACGAATGCGGTAAAAAAACGGCAATCGTTTTCTAAACCGTTTACAGTCCTCGTATCCGATTATATACGGTGATATCCGACTATCGTTTACTGTTAGCGTGTATTTACGGCGGACGTTTACGTGGATTTTTCACGATCACCGTTTACGACGATCGTAAATCATCGTAAGACTTCGTTTATGACGATAGTAAACGGTCACAAAATACGTTCGCCGTTTTTCGCCGTAAGAAATAGGTATACGGCCGTTTACGGCCGTGGATGATAGACCTGGGTAGTGTGAGCTCTATTAACGTTTTTCGGTAGATTGAATTTCTTCATTTGTATAGTTAAAATGTGTAAGAAATGACTTCTAGTCCTATATTCTCCGGATCTAATGGGAACATAGTAACTGAATGTTCTAGCCTCCCAGGCAAAGAAACATTTGGAAAAACGCGTTTAAACGCTCGATCGGGAATGCCGATTGTGAGTCATTAACGCTCATTTACAAAACGCAAGAAACACGTTTTTTACCCCCAATTTTCACTTTCGGAGCGTCAAAACGGGTAGAAAATCTAATTCTGATGGTTTAAACGCATTGGCTTTTAAGTTTTCGAATAATTGTGCGTTTTAACGCTCAGTGCTAGAGTTTTTACCCGTTTGCCCACTCCGAAAGTGAAAATTGTAAGTAAAAAACGCTTGTCTTGCGTTTTTTAAATGAGCGTTAGTGACTCACAATCGGCATTCCCGATTGAGCGTTTAAACTCGTTTTTCCAGATGTTTGTCTGCTTGGGCTGTAGCGTCTAGGATATCATGATAGGATTGAATTTGAATTTCCTGGAAATGGAAACTAGCCATGTTCTCTTGATTGGTGAAGAACTAGGATCTACTGATGAATTTTCACTGTAGGTTCGGAACCAGATTATTTCGGTTGTTTTGCATTATATACATATTATCTTCTAGAAAATGAGCTTTATTTTCTGTTTAATACTCTCACTAACCAGTTAAAAATCATTGTGAAACATGACGACTATGTTTTTGACCAATACCAATACCATCATTTTTTTGCTATATGCTATTCTTATATAAACAGTATAATGACAAGTTCAGAGAAACATGTCATCAATTTGAAAATTATCATTCGCATGGTTGGTCTTATACCTTTCACAAAACAAGCGTTTAATCGCCGTGATGAATACGCTTCCCTATTTACCAAATTAATCGTGTCTTATGTGCGAAAATATATTGTTCCATTGTGTGAAACAGTACTCGAGAATGAACTATCGTCATTTTTTGCTGGTCTTTCAATATTAGTAAGCCTTGATTTATTTTACGCAACATCAACCGATTCTGACGATGGAAAAATTGGTTTTCTTCGTCACATCAGCGATGAAAACAAACGCAAAACAATTGCTAATCAAATACTCCAAAAGATCTATACAATCAATGAGCCAATACATGCACATTCTAGCTGGACTGATCTTGTCTTGCTCGTGAATTCTGAAATGATCAAATTTAAAAAAATATATTTAACTGATTCATTCGAGACATATCCCAGGTCGACCAAAACGATCCGTAAACGGTCGTAAAAGATACTATTTCGGTGAAATACGATGGTCGTGGAGGATAATCGTTTACGAATGATCGTATACGAGATTTTCACGGGGAAATACGACAGAAATTAGGGTGGTCGTTTAAGGACCATTGCAAACGATAGCGTAACGACCATCGGAAACCGTCCGTATTTCAATCGTATTTTCCGTATGGTACCAGACCATATGAGAAAATATTTTTGTAAGGCAATAATGTTTTTTCTTAGTTCTCGTTCGAACTGTACCTATTGTTGCGTTTTATATTTTTATTCCGCTCTCCTTCGCTTGAATCACAGCGCCATCTCTCCTACTCTGTAATATGCGCATAAATTACACCAATCACTGTATATATGTGATTACTGTTAGAAATGCTTTCTTCTCTTCATATGTACNGTTATTTATATCATTTAGTTTTAAATTTATTCTTTTACTTTAATTTATTTGTATCAAATTTTAGATTTTATTATATTTCGATTTTTACTTAATTTTTAATTTATATCTAATTTTAGATTTATTTTTATTTCGATTCTTAATTAGCTTTTTAATTTTTATCTAATTTTAGATTTAATTTTTATTTTCATTCTAATTTTTATTTGATTTTTGCAAACTTTTTATTGATTTAATTTTTTAAACCTATCATTTATTTGATTTTCATTGAAAGCTATTATTTTATTGTAATTTCTTTTATTATTATTTTGTTCAATAAATTTAGTTTTGATCTTAATAAATTTTTATCCGTTGTAAAAAACGTGGAGCCAGGTCTGAAAAAAACTGCAGGAAAGCGGCTCATTTACTGCCGTGCGCAATAAAGAATACTATCCGTAAACGGCCACTGTAATTCTTCGTTAACGGGCGTTTACATCCCCGTATAAGGTACGGAAAAATACGTCCGTATTACTGCCTCTGTTAAAACGGGGTAATACGGCGCCGTAACGAGTCGTATTTTCATCGTAAACAGCCGTAGTTACACCGTATCCTTGTCGTTTACGACCGTAAACGACGCCGTAACGGTGTCCGTTTTCATCGACCTGGGATATTATGCTGATTGTGAAGATTTCTTCAATTGACAAAACCTTGGATCTAAGCAGAGCTATTTTTGAAGAATTTAGACGAATGATTTGTTTTGAAAAATTAGAAAGTAAGACCAGACCATGGTAGCAGTTTATGCTTCTTCTATGCTTCTTTTTAGTCGATCTTAATAGTATTCGGTTTTTAATCGAGTTCTTGCAAAAAAAGCAAACACTTGAAATTCTCATCAACATTCAAGCTACGATCGAAAGAGATAAAATGCTGAAGCAGAAAATATCGCGTTTCCTGACTTCGCTTCTCATTACTGTGGATAATATGCAAGATGTTCGAAATATTATCAACTATCAATCAATATGTCCAGTGTTGCAAAGAGTCTGTCAAGAGAGAATTCTTCGTACATCGCTACAATACGGACATAGTTCTGACTATTACATCAAATGGTTCAAATGCTTTTTGACGCACAGTTTGATTCGAGATGAGAACATATCGATGGAACGCAAGAATTGGTTGAAGATTTGGATGGAGTGCAATAAAAAGGATTATTCAACTTTCATCATAATATTAAAGGCGATTGATGAACTATTGGATGCCTTAGAAGATACGATGCCTTGTGATTGGTTCAGCGTATATTTTATTGATACTGTACTAAATTTTTTTTTCAACTCAGGTAAGACTAAAATGTTTTTCTGACAATTGTTAAACGAGCTTTTCTAGAATCTATTTTTCCAATCATCATTGATGGTCTATTAATTGTAAAGAACGAACCGTTTCGTAACCAATTCAAACAAAGATTCGAAGAGCGATATTTGTCAGATCACTCACAAATCGGATTCATTAAAATTACTGATCCAAGTAATTTGCTGTGCCACTTAGTGGAACTGGATCAACGAGAAACTCACCCAAGTTTGTTAGTGTCCGACTTAATTGAATTGATATATGAAAAAATTCATGTGGATGATATCGATATATTAGATGATGCATTTTATAAACCCAGTGTGACGTCATCCACTTATCGTATTTTATTTGAAAAGCCATGGCGTATCAGTCCCATGCACATGAAAATTATCAAACCAATGATATGTATCTGGGAAAAATGGGCAAAGGATGGATTCTCAGTGAGGCAATTTAAAACTTGGGAAAATCATGAGATTCGAGAAAGGCAGATTATACGCCAGATTTGGGATTTGATTTCAGTGATTAATGGTGCAAAAATACGTTTCGCAGAGTTAATTGATCGGACGCATGAAGTAGCATTAAGACTTGATGAAGAAATGGAAAAATTACTGCCATGGGTTAGGTTTTCCTATTCTACAGCGTTGAACAAGCATGATTGCTTGCAGGAGGCTGGTAGTATCACTTGGCGAAATGAAGAACCGACATTGTATATATTTCAGATACTTAACAAAGTCAAAAATTCCGAACCATTAATAGGTCGTCTCCAATTATTGTGTCAATCTCATGCTTGGAAACACTTTCTCACATACCATCAAACAAGTAAAAGTATACACCAATCCAATGCGTGCTTTGGGACACTTGAACAGTTAGTTTCCATGCATAATGATTTTTTTGAAGATTTGAAAACTCTTTATAATCAAGAGGATCAAGGATTTCACGTAACATTTAAAAGGATGTTTCCAAATCTGCATGGCCTAGATGGTGAGTTTAAAATACTAAAGACACTGGCGGATGGTGATGAAGCATTGAAACTTGAATCCATGCTTGGTTACTGGAAAAATCAATTAAACAGTATAAGAAAATGTCAAGAAAATATTTATTTAATGAAACAAAATCATATCCTGAAGAATGATATAAATTCAATATTGAAGATCATTATTGATTCCGATGGAAAAACTCTAGCTGAAACATATACTCTCATATATCAGGAATACTTCGATGATCATTCCCAGGATTACTGGAAATCCATGCGAATTCTAATAGCTCAGTGGGAGTCGTGGATACAACTATTAGATTTTCTTTTATCATTGACAATAGATGATGTCGAAGATTTACTAGAAGCAGTCGATGAGTGGGATGAAACAGCGATAAATACAAAAACTGTTCTTGATTTTGTACTTCTGAAGCGATATTTGACTGAAGTGGATAATGAAATCGATACTCTTCGAGAAAATAAACGGTTAGAACTTCCTGATATTACTCTTTGCTTTACAAAAGTACTGCATGGGAACGATTTTAAAAATATTCTTAGCAGTATAGATTCATGCTTAGAATCTGTACTCGCCATTGAACGAATTCATAAAGATGCAAAAAATAGAGGACAATCGAAACGTCAACGTATCTTGGATATCATGGAAAAATCACAATTCTGCTTTCATATTCATTCATCACATAATCAAAATGATGGTATTAATAATGAATTTGACATCCGCATGATCCATGAGAAAGATGAACTTACGTCAATAGATGATCTATTTGATCTTCGTGATCGTGCACGTCTAATTCAGTTCGCCAACAATAGTAAGACTGCGTTACAAGATGAGACGGATGACTCAGTACATAAACTACAATCATTTGTCTCTTTTGTGGAAACGATCACGATGCTACTGGAAGATTTACGATCACTGGATGCAGTGGGTTTTCCAGTAGTGAAAGAATATCCTCTTTCGCAACAAAAATTCACCTGTGTAAAAGGCAATTACAATGATCTGAACAACTTAAGAGAACGACTCTTCGAACAACGAAATGATTGGGAAAGGCAGCTTATGATACTCTACCAAAATTATCCTCATTTAACTTATTTTTCGTATCAACAACTTTGGGTTGTGGAAGACTTTTTGTACAGTCGAGCAGTTCATGCTGTTGATCATCCAGGATACCATTTTCTTCAGTTTATTGGTATCGATATACAAGTGAGTACATTCGAATCACTTCCAGAGAGGAGTCAGATACCTATCGATCGTCTCACCAATCTAGCTCAAATATTGCCTATGAAATATCCTCAGCTGGATAATGATTCCACCAATGTCAAAGTCTTTCTAATTGAAACATCGGACGCAGGGATTTTACGTGCCATTTACTCTCTCTTCGATTAGAATCAGTCTTCGATCATGGCCAATTCACTGTTCTACTGTAGTATCAACACCCATTGGACAGAAGTATGAGCATGCATCTATCGTTGTTTTTACATGCAAACATTGCATCAACTGATTAGACCTGAATTACTGTCGATAGCGGTTCAAGATAAAGCTGTGCAGCTGCTAAACAAATTAATTGAACAACACCCGAAGCATTCTTTTTGTCTAGCAATCATCACAACGGCATTCGGAAGTCAACTCCCTTTCCTCAACGGCTTGAAAACCTATAATATTGTCCAGAATAAACACGATCAAGATCTGCTCGACGAGAGTACATTAAACAATATGATCCGATTAACTTTGAAAGAATCTTGCATGTTAGTCACTTCAAGAATTGCAGGTCTTGGAAAAACAACCTTCATCCAAAACCAGATTCATCGTTTGGGTAAAAACTATGTGAAGTTTCCTATCCATGGGGATATGACTGTGAGTACTTTGACAGAACGATTACGAGGACAAGAAATTCAATTGAACTCAACAAACATAGCGCTGCATATCGATATTGGTCCGGTGCAAAATATTCAACCATTAAACGAATTTCTTTATTCGTTAGTACTATTTCGTTGTTTTCAGTTGGATCATACATCTGTCTACTTACCAGCTGATATGCCAATATACGTTGAACTTGATGCGTCTAGTTATTTGAACCACGTTGAAGATGGCATTTCTGTACTTAAATATCTGAACAAGAAACATTTCGAATGTATGGATTGGAATGAATGGAATGTATGGGATAAGAAAGAGATACAGTTCGTGACCAATAACCTTCAAGCAATCGATGATCAAACTATCACTAAGAAACATATCGATTATGATACAATGATTAATCTGGATAAACCAACTTGTATACACTTTCTACAACAAAATTTTTTGGTAACGAAAAATCAGGATTTTATCTCATGGACACAACTACATATCGTTATAGCGATATATCATTATCTATTCCTTAGTTTCTCACGGTGTGAATATTTTTTTATAGATGCAGAAAATCCACCATCGTTGCGCTCAGACATTCTCCACAGTTTACTTCATTCATCGAACCTACTCATATCGAAAAATGTCGAAATAGAGCGTAAAAATCAGCAAACCATAAATGGTACCCAATCTCAGTATTCAATTAGCGAAGCTATAGTGAGATGGGATAAAATACAGCCTTTCACAATAATATTTGTGGAAAATGATCAACCAATATTTGTCTATAAGACGGTACAAGATATACCCCCATCGTTGACCAAAGTGTTACAGTCTTATTATGGCATTCTTGATACTCGGCGCATATCTTCAGATAAGGGAAAGGGAGGTTTTCTTTCATGGTTACACCGTTTATTCTCACTCATTGCTAGAAGGAGAATCGAAGAAGTCGCAGCAACTGGCAGTGAAGATTTTAAGTCCCTCATGGATCATAATCTAATGACTCATGCACAATTCTTCCAAAGGCTTGCCTCATTGTCCAACAAATACCGCAGTGAGAAATCGCTTTGTACTGAATGCTTCAAGCAACATGCTTATACTGAAACGTTCTGTACAACGTGTCCCAGAGCAGATCTTCTTCTTCTTAGGCCTATATCTGTTACCAATAGTGACGATATTGAAAGCTTTCAAAACTTGATCGCAGAAAAACTGGAGAAAAACTACGTGATAACAGCGGACAATTATATGAAAATGCTTTTGATTTATCTTCGTGTTCAAAGTGGTCTTCCTGTTCTGATCATGGGTGAAACAGGTACGTGAATATTTGAGAGAAATCGATTGAGGATGAGAGTAGAAGAGTTGAATTTTCGAAATTCACATACACGTCATCTGAGGGCTGTTTTAGGTTGTGGAAAGACATCATTAATTATATTTTTGTGTCAGAAAATTCTTGACCATGAACTGGAAGTATTTTATGTTCATGCTGGTGTAACGACTGAGCAAATTATTAACACCATGCGCCGCTATTGTGCAAAAGCTCAAGCCTACTTGAACGAGAAATTGAATCGACAGCTATGGGTATTTCTGGATGAATTCAATACGACACCAAATATAGGGCTTTTGAAAGAAATCGTTTGTGATAGAACTCTTCTTGGAAAACCGTTGCCAAAAAATATGCTTTTATTAGGTGCTTGTAACCCTCAAAGATATAAGAAAACGATGACTGAACCGTCTGAAATGATCACCATTAAAAACTATCGTGCGCATGCACAAAAAGATGCTCACGCTTCAAATGCGTCATTACTCTATTCAGTCGTTCCAATACCTGAATCAATGCTCGAACATGCGTGGGATTACGGTCATCTCGATTCAAATACCGAAGTGAAGTACATTCGAGCAATGTTAAATGCTTGTGAAAAGCTTTCAGATGATGAAGCTTGGTTTACTTGTGTTATCGATTTACTTACTCTATCACATGAATTTCTGCGAAACTTGGATGATGTGAGTAGTGTATCTTTACGTGATGTGGCTCGATTTCGTCGCTTTTATGACTGGTTTTACACATTCCAGATTTCCCATGACGATGAGTGTTCCGTACCACCGAACATTCAAGTCAAACGTGCTAGCTTACTTGCTCTACTGATGTGTTATTATTTTCGCTTGGGCTCTATCCAACAACGTAAGAATTACATGGATAATGTAGAACAGAGTATCAGAGATTCAGACCAGAATTTATCTTGGAGCTCTCTGAGTGAGCTATTGGCAAGTGAGAAAATGGCTCTGATGAACCACATCGAGCTGCCTCAGGGTATTGCTAAAAATCGCGCTTTGACTGATAACATTTTCGTCTTGTTTGTCTGCATTGTCAATCGGATCCCTGTGATTCTATGTGGAAAACCTGACTCCAGCAAGACTTTATCCGTCCGAATTTTGATTAGTAATTTAAAAGGAAAGTTATCCAAAAATACCATCTTCTTTGATCTTCCTGAGACGATTGCTGTTTTTTATCAAGGCTCTCAAAATTGTACTTCGGAAAGCGTTAGCAAAGTATTTGATCGAGCTGATCGTTACGCGGAACCTAAGGGCGCTATTAAATTATTTCCAGTCATTGTCTTCGATGAAATTGGTCTGGCTGAACTCTCACCTCATAATCCATTGAAAGTTTTACATAATGAGCTAGAAATAGATAAATGTCGACATGGATTTGTTGGTTTATCAAACTGGCCTTTAGATGCATCGAAAATGAATCGTGCTCTTTACTTGTCTTGCCCAGATGCCGATCTCGATGATCTCAGAACGACGACGAAAACGGTGATTAAGTCTCTTATTTCTAATGAAATGAAAGAGAATCCATTGAGCGATGCTGTTATCGATGGTTTAGCGAATGCCTATCTCAAGATATGCGAACGTATGAAAAACGAGAAAAAACTATGTTATTTTGGTCTCCGTGATTATTATGCATTAATCAAAGGGATCGTCAATGATCTATTCAGTAAAACAAATGATTCAAAAAATCTATATAGAATCATTCGTCACTAATTATCAATTAATTTCGATGGTGTGATAGATGGCTCAAAATACCTTTGGCAAGAATTATGTCAGTATCTTAAATTAGAAAACGAGCCAATTGATTATGCACCCTCCACATTCCAGCAACTGCTCGATCAGAGTATGCAGGAATGCAATAGACGTTATCTTCTATTTATTGGAGACAATGAAAGTGATTTTGATCATGTACAACGATATATCGCTGTTCAACATTCTAAAACAAGAGGTCATACTTTAATTGGAAGTACTTTTCGTGGTGATTTTCTAGTCGAAAAAACTTACACCGAGGCATACAATATTCGAGTGTTGAGCGATGTGATTCTTCGTGCAGAAACTGGCATAATCTTATTCTTGCAAGGTTTAGGCCATCTCTATGATAATCTGTACGAATTATTCAATCAGAATTTTTCGGTTTCTGGGCGAAAAAAATACTGTCATATTGCACTCGGTTCTCTTTATCATCCACGATGTGTCGTTCATGATCAGTTTTTTTGCATTGTCTTTGTCAATCGAAAAGAACTGGATCAGTACGATATACCTTTTCTCAATCGATTCGAGAAACATCTGATCGATATGAGCCAATTGATTGATCAAAAACATCGAGATATACAATCAAAATTAAAGGAGTGGATTAAAGTTGGAACTCATTTTTTCATTGAATCTAATGACGATTGTCTGCTTCAAATTATTATCGATGCTTACGATCACGATCACGATCAGAGTGATGATGATGTGCTTAAATTTTGTCAAAATCAACTAATACGTACAAGTTCCTTTGATCTTCCTCTTCATTTATCGTCGCAAGAGAAAAGAGAACAAAATTATGATTATTTGATTGATCAGTATTATCAAGCGCATGCTGATTTGTCATTCATTTCAGTCCTACGTGAGATAGTGGAACGAAAAGGATCTTGCCAACGAATCATCTACACCTATACTCAGATCTTCCACGATCTCAATTATGAAACGACGAATACGAATCCTGCCACTATTGAAGAAATTAAATTGAGTCATATCAATACTGAATTAGAACTGATACAGAAAATTAGAACACATTCTCGTGCGAAGGATATTCACGTGTTGGTCATTCGTATCGATTATCATCTTGAATTTCAGCATCTCTTAACGCTCAAACATATTCTATTAAATGAACGAACCCCGTATGATCAACATGGTATATGTTTAATATTTCATCTTCAACGTCATTTATCGCATCAAATTAGCAATCACATCTTCTTTCATGGTTGGACAACAGTGATGATTGATGATCTTCGAGAAAATCGATTGATTCCTCGAGAAGTTCTCTCCAGTCCATCGTATATTGATCTCATCAATCATTTCAAATTTCTCGAATCCGATGATCGATTGACTACATTCATAGAAGAATGTTTGAACAAATTTCGTTATAAGACAACTAATGATCAACTGAATGCAAAGATCAATCAACGTCGAAATCGAATCATTCAACAGCTTACATCTTCAAAGAGAGAGGATACTTCATCCTTCCTCCGTTCTAAAATCAGAGATGATCTCTTAACATTAATTCAAAGTTTACCTTACACTAGTCATCAACCTCAATGTTTTCAAGATTGGCGAAGAGACTTATTCTCAAACACAATAATCAGTGGTTCATGTTATTCGATTCAAAATGCTGTTCAACAAACAGTGTCGTTTTTCCTCAAGCATTATTTGTCATTATTATTACTTCACCTTGAACGCCATGCCCTGATTGATTCCTACCTCTTCCTCATTGATACTTGTTCAAATTTATTTGCAAAACTACAACCCATCTGGCTTGCTTGTTGGAAAAAGAGCATGAAAACTTTCGATGCATCGATTAAGATTCAAGATAATTTTGAGATTACTATGATCTTTGATTTGCATCTACCTTGTGCCACTATAGAATATGACATTATCTCTCAAATCAGAGAAACAATCATTAAAACCAATCAGCATGACGTCTGTATCGCTTGGGAACAATTAGGGTATCGAAGTATTTATGGAGAATCGATCCACCAGATTATTGAACATCCAGATATGCTTGAACACTATTTTCATGATCAATTGACTATACTTCGAGCTAAGATGAGTGTTGACCATTTAACATCGTCATTTATTCAGCAATTACTCACGTGGAAGATTTTGAATCATTGGAAAGATCAACTAAAATACCTATTTCTTGATTATGAAATAGTCACCGAATTCATAAGAGCATTTGATATAGGCATTCTGTATCTCGACAAGCAAGAAGTCGTTCTGAACATATTGAAACAACAATTTATTAGTTCTGATCAATTAAATCTGGAAAACTCGATCAACACTACAGATCTCTATCAATTGACAACTATTGGGTCGAATCATTATTTGATTCCACCTCGATCATCAAGTGATAAGAAAACCCAATTGAAAATAGACGGTCATCCATTTATTGAAGTTAGTCTGATGAATTTGATCGAATTACTTATTTCTCCAACTAACGTTGCCAAGATCTGAAATCTAAAAGAAATGATCAATAATTATAGTTTGATCAGTCAAAGTATAATCGTATTAACCCGACAAATGAAATATGAAGTGAAAAATTTAGAAAAGTTGCATTGCTTTCTTCGGCTAGTTCATTGCATTTCATCTTCAATCACTGCCGATCGAGCACTTACAATATTCCAACAAGTTTATCAAGATTCATGTTATACTCATTTCATGGAATCCTTTGAACAAATTCAAAGTTTCATTTCTTTGTTGAAAGAAACTTTATCGTCACATGATTATAAAGAGATAGAGACACGATTGAGTAAATTGGAGGGAGAATTAGTGAAGAACTGTTTTTTTATTCATGAAAAAGAATGTGGTGATCTTTTACAATATTTAAACAAAGATGATCCTTACTTATGGCGATACTCTGGTAAAATCTTCACCATCGTTGATAAACAGCTAGCACTATCGTCGACGATTAGAGAAACTGATGAAATAGAAGAAGATCCATCGATGAATGATTTTCTCAATCAATTAAAAGATCCCGAAGAAAAAATTGAACTATCATTGGTCACACGAATTTATATGCATCTGATTTTAAATGATAATTATCAATCAAGAATGAATGGAATATATGATGATGAAGTAGGCGATTTTCTTGAGCGGATGTTGGATCGTTTTAAGAGGAATGTCGACAGTTTGGAATTGGAGAAGAAAGACCAAAAATGGAAACAAATCTGTTCTCTGGCTTGGGTTCAATATTATCTTCAATTCTATGTCTATGCTCTGAAACTGGACGTGAAACATTCAGTTATGCATGATATCGATGAATTTCTCAACCGAAATGAAAATTCATTTTTTTCAACAATTAAGATTTACATTCTTAAACAATTGTCCCATAGCTTTTACATAACGTTCGATGAGTTATCGAGTCAATTTAAACAGCGCAATATCGAGTGGATTAGTTCGATGTGTCAGCAAGTCAACTCAACTCTACGAAACGAACATATCTTACCGATTCCTCATGATGAATCTATTCAGAAGTTCTTGAATATGAGAAAGATTATTAAACCTGGAATCACACTTAAACAACTAAACGATTTTATTGGTGAATATTCAAAGAATCAAAGCTTGAGATACTGTTTTTTGCTCTGTTTCATTCATTATTATTCGAGTTTTACTACTGGTAATGTGAAAACCGAAGAAAAATTTATTCAGTTACTAGAAAATGATGATACAAAGAGCCAGTTAATTCATCACTATGGATCGCTCGGATATCAATTCATTGTCTCTCTATGTCGTAATTTTAATGAAAAATCACATTTCAAACTAAAACCATTCATGACTGAAAGAGATTTTCAAAAACGTCTCAACCCTTTAACTATCATGGCTAACCTTCTTTCAGTCCAAGCTGATAATCAAGGATTATTCATTAGTCTCATGAACAGAAATCATTTGGCCTTGAAACAATTAATGTCTATCCGTGATCAAATTAATGATCATCAATTAGACGATAATAAAACTTGTTTTTTTCGTTGTTCGTCCGATTGTCCATGGTTATTTTACATTGATCATGATGATCATTCGGAGTCAACTGATCAATGTCCTCGATGTAAAAAGAAATTGAGCATCACTGACAAAAACAATCATCTCACACTGAAAGAAGTTTTAAAATTCGTTATGAATTACCTCGAAGAACATCAAACAGATGATCAGCCATGGCATTGCCTATCCATGTTTTTCATTGATTCAATCTTTCTAATCTCGCACCAATTGAATGTGATACCTTATCCAACGAGTAGTTCAACATGTCTCTATTTCCAAAAACAATTAAACGAAGATTATACAAGCATATATCGAGCGTTACCCGATATAAATGAAAGTTATATTTGGTTGCATCAATGAATCTCTCATCTGAACGTTCCAGATGCTCTCAATACTCCTGAAAAATTTCTTCTTCCTCGTGCACATTCATTTCTGCATGAAATACGAGCATATCAATCTGATTATGCTCGACTGATGAATGATGGTCTTCTTACTTCTTCTCTCGAGAATTTCATCAATGAATTACTCAAAGATCAGAATGAATATCCATTATTACATTATTTCAATGTCACCAGTACCGATTCGATTGATTTCATCGAAGATTTTCGTCGTAAACTACAATTGGAAGAAAATTTCAGTCAACTGTATCCTCTAACAACATTGTTTTTTAAACAATATGATGATTACACAAATATTCAATATTTATTTCCCATCATCAAATTGACCAATTATCTCATTGAAAATTACAATTATCGTATCGGACGAAAGGATGCAACAGAGAAGGCAATATCCAAATACTTGCAGAAAGATGCAACATTGAAATCTCTCTATGACGAATGCCTAAAGATTTGGTCGGAATTAACCTTATTTCAGGTCTCTTCGAAGACAAAAGACTATTCATTACAAAAGATCAAATCGACATACACGCAACATGAAAATCATGTTCATTTATCAATGTTTCTTTTAAATACATCAACGGATGATGATAGTTCATTGCTCATCGCTTGTATTCAAATGTTGGCACAATTACAAAATGATTTGGTTCAATATGTTCACCGGTTGACGAATCCATCTGTCATTCATCGACGTAAAGTACCCTTACAATCCATCGAGGACAAACAACTATTTCATTTCGATTCTCAAGCGATAATAAAAGAACTAGTTGATAAAGCCTTGACTATCAATTATGCCTATGGAATGAGTTGTGATCTTCAATATGATTTTGAAGAAATGGAATGGATTTTAAAGGATAAAATTAGTTCGTTACCTTTGATCGACATCGAATCAATGAATTTCTTCAATTATCAATATGAATTGTATGATCAAAATGTGTCATTAATTCAACAGATACGAAGACAAATTCAGCAAAAAGTATTCAATCAAGTCGAACGTCAATCTATTCATGAAGCTATTTGTCGTCAAGCAAATGAATCTATTGTCCATCTACATGGTTCATTAGAATTAATTCTTACTCATTTACTTACAATGCCTGATTATCAACGAATCGCGACTTTGACTTTAAGTGAATATATCAATAATCCCTCACATCCGAGAGTGATTTTCAGTCAAGAAGTAATGAATGCAACATCGATTGTATCAACTCACTTGAATAATATCATTGATTTCTATCAATTAATCGAAGAATACCTCTTCGATCAAGTTTTTCGTCTGCATATTCAAGGCCCATTGCATGAAAAGAATTATTCATCTCACGAAAGATTTTCTATTACTCAATCCTTGAAAAAAGTGATTTCCAATAACTCACAACTTGATCCTTGTTGTCGAGATGATTCTGAATGGATTGGTCTCTTCAAACGTGTATTAGTACGGATTTTATCACCGAAAGTTCATCTGAACTTCGATTTACCATTGAATGATTATGTAAAACGCATGGATATGTGGCGAGGAAATGTTCAACAAAGTCACATTGATAAATTGGAATTAAAAAGTGATATTTGTCTAAAACATGCTTACATTCTTCTGATCGATTTGGAGACTAAGTCGAAGCAGAATTATAAACAAACACCGAATCCTCCTGGTACAAACCCTAGAAAACCTGGCGAGAAAAAAGATCGTGGTCGTCATTAGATATTTGGTTCTCTTCTTTTGTTTGAATATGACTTTTGATTAACTGTGATTATCGAAAAAGACAAAAAGCACGCTCTAATTTCAATCAATCATTTACATTCGAATTAAATATCTCTTCGAAGAAATTGTTCGCGAACACCACCCATATGATTGACACTTTATGAGTATCCATTAATAGATTTAATAGTATGAGAGAAATCGATTGAAACTATATCAATAGTAAGATTCAATACAATTACTTGATGTATTTATACAGTACACTTGAGAAAGGAACAGTTTGATAGTAAAGAATTGAGGGATTGACACTAACACTGATCACTCAATCACAACGAGAACAATGAGTGCGATCCCAAGGGATTCGTTGATGATCTTCTCCATCGAATAATGAGAAACTTTTTCTTTGTCCAATTCTCCGTTTATTGTCCCTTGTTCTCGTTGGTTTTATTCACTTTTCAGTTTGATCGATGGATTTATGTAAACGGTTTCTCATTGCTTTCTCTTCGACAACTAGCTAGAACTGATCTCAATCATTCACTTCAATTCAATGCAAATATGATCAGGATACGTGGGTATGAAGAAGCTTCCATAATTGTGCGTGGGGGGAGGGGGGTGGAAGTGTTTATAATTGAACTTTTCTTTAAAAAATAGGCTGCTTAAGACGGGTTTTGATTGTTGCTTAGAAAGTGTCATCAGGTAAGTTTAGAACCTTAGAGTGTGAGTGGGCGTGTGGAACAACAATAATGTTAATATTTCATCTCAGAAATGAGAATCTTCAGATGGCGGTCATTAGTCTCGGAAGTCAAGATTGGAATTTCATGTCCCTGAAGAACACAACCATCAGTTGGCTTTGATCCTGTAGTACTTATTCGAATGATTAGAGTTAAAACACAAGTATCAGAAACTAAATGCATATATATATATACGTATACATACATAGAGCAGAGCTCTGAATGAGATGGGACGAACGAAACATGTGTCCATGATATGTTCCGTGGATTTTTTTGTGACGTATTTGAATAAAAGATGCCGTTCATAGAAACAAGCGACAATCAGTCATATTTTTCGTTCTTGTCTTCTATCGAGAGTGGAGTGAGTGTATGGCTGCCGCTGTGACTGCTTTTTTGTTATTGTGTGGGCGCGAGCGCGTGTGGATGTCGGTGTTAGTTTTCAATGTGTTTGAGAATTTGGTTGGGTGCGGGTCAGTATAGGTGTTGGTGTGGTTGTGTAATATTTCTCTTCATGTGACCTGGAACATCCACTGTCAGATCACACACTGGACACGCTAAGACAGTCAGAGTCACACCCATACCCAAACCGATTCACATACTCAAAGATTAAACAACAGTTGCTTACACGATCTCATGCATTATTCAAGATGGTTGTGTGTAAATTAGTTGATAATTTTGATACGCGAAAAATTTGTTATATGTTATTTGCTTTAATAAAAACTAAACAATGTGATTTTTGATCTAAGACAAGCCACAAACATACTAGAGACGATGCACTGCAAGATGATAAAAGTCGTAGGTGCCTAGCTATTTTTGTGTCTGAAATATAAATCAAAGAAACATTTTTTCTCGGATAGCCGGATAATTAATGTTGAACGTCACTGTACATCTTCTCGCGTACGCTCGTAAAAAAGGGTCTTTTCCCAGAACACTTTAACAGAATTTTCCGTGTTTTTTATGCTGGATAAGTTTCCGAAGCCGTCTTCTAAACCCATCCGGCATAAGAAAAGTCTGAAAATAATGTTTTTTATTTTCTTACGAATGGCTGTCTTTTTGAGTGTACTACCATTTCATGCATTTATCATCCTCTCGGTGTTTCTAGAGAAAATGGTTTCCTTTTGTGGGAAAGTAGTTTAGAATGATATTTCCGTACAACCACAAGAATATATGGGTTAAAGAACCAATTGTTCTCTTCTAGATCTTGAAAGGTTGCTCTATTTAAAAAACTGTTTTCGAACTTCTTATATGCTTACCAATTGAACGAAATTTTATTTGGAACTAACTTCAATCGAGTTCTGCTGGAAGAGCAGTTGATCTCAACTATGACGAATGCTTAATGGTGAACCCATTCAGAAAATGTTTGCATCCTAGCTGACGATATCCTACTTAATTTATTGTATAAAAAAGAAATTTCATTTTATTAAAATTTTCATTACCGCGTGTGCTGTCGGTAGTGTGATAAAAATGATTCTTTAATGAAAAGTTTTATTTCTGAAGAAACAAATTTCTCTTGTTGTTTGTTGCTGACAGTCAAAGTTCCTAATAAGAACAAACTTTTTGGCGGTCCCAATAATTTCTTTTTTAACTCAAGGATCTTTTATAAAAATAGAAAACGTTTTTGCATTTTTGAGTGGGGAAATGTCTACTGTATCGAATAGTGCAAAAATCAGCCGATTATCTCGAAAACTAATCGAGTAATTAGTGGTAATTTCCAATTAATTCAATTGGTGCTCATTAGCAGGACTATTCCTAGTGAGAACAGTCAATGCAAAATACACAGCAGTTGATATATTTTTAGTCAATCAGCTTTTTTTATTCTGAAAATTAAATAATTCGCTGCAGTTCTTGAACAAAAAATGTTGCTCATTACTCGATACCATTGAGTTTCAATGTACAGGTTTTTAGGATATATAATATCTGTGTTATTACATTTTTAAAATCTCATTTTCTGTTCTTATTAGGAACTTTGACAGTGTAGAATAGTTTCATGAAAACCAAATTAATCGAGAGATTGAGAGTTCTCTTAACATTACACACAGTTGAGACCAATCATGGAATGCAAACTGAACTATGGTTCATGTCTAATTACTAACAACGAATCAAATCTTTTGTACAAAAAGGAAGCTAAAAACACTTGAATCAAAGAGAATACACGCGCACTTTATGTATGCTGTCGTACTTTACACACGCCTATACCATTCTTATCTTAACAATTTTATTCTATTTCTTGCAACGTCATGACGAAGAGACTATAAAGTTATTCTCGTCTGTAATACAAAAGCAAGATTTTTTTCTCTAGGTATTGCACGTGATCTGCAAAACGCAAGCGAAGTCAACAGAGATAAAGATTTTTGAAGAGAAAAAATTCGAATGGCTAGTGTAACGACAGATGAAAAGTTAGATGCCTGTTGCCTCACTGAATACCGTCCATTGCCTGGTATTCCAAGCGGACAAATAATTAAGATCGCCGACATCGACACCTATTATATTTCAGGAAAAGATCAAACGTCGAAAGGCAAGGCGATTGTTCTGTTAACCGATATATTCGGTAGGTTCTTCTTATTTACTCTTCAACGATCATCACACGTTAACATTTAATAAGGATTGACGAAGAATGCACGTATTATTGCCGACGAAGTGTCAGAAAAAAGTAGTTTCGATGTTTATATACCAGATCTATTCAGAGGCGATGCAATTCACTCTTCGCTTATGAAGAACATGCCGGAAGGACCTGGAGAAAAGATGTCTATTGGTACAAGGGTTTGTTGAACTTGATTGTATTGATCTAGAAAACCATTTCTTTCTCTAATGTAGCTTAGCTATGCAGGAAATATCGTCACATCGTTAGCGCCCTGGTTGTTTCGTCACCGTAAATCTGTCACTCTTCCTCTGGTGCAGAAATTCTTTCAAGTATGTAACTACGTGTGTCATTTTTTTCTTCTATCTAAATAACATTTGCAACAGACTCTTCGTTCGGAGAAAGGTGTAAAGAGAATACAAGCAGTTGGCTATTGTTTTGGTGGTCTTTATGCATTGTTGGCTGGCGGTCAACTTCACCTTGTCGACGCCATTGTCGGTTGCCACGTCTCACTGACCAATAAAACTCATTATGAGCAACTTGAAGTGCCTGCCGCCTTCGCTTGTGCACAAGAAGACAATCAGTTTTCAGATTCTCTTCGAGCAGAGGCGGAAAAGATTCTCTCTTGCAAGTCAGAGCTACCCAGCAAATTTTTGATAACTAAAGGCACAGTTCATGGTTTTGCGTCTCGACCTAATCCAGACAATCCCATCACTATGGCCGCGTATAAACAAGCCAATGATCTAATTGCAGAATGGGCTAAAACTCATCTTTAATCATCATATAAAGTGACTTCCGTTGTAACCTGTTTGTCTTATATACATAAAAGTGCTTCTTTGTCAGAAAAATATCAGTATAAGAAAAATATAGTATTAGAAAGAACGGAGGACGATTTGTACACTACATTGCCTCGAATAAAAAGCACTTCAAGACATGTTCGGAAATTCAATTTCATATTCCTCTCTACAAAAATAAAGCATTCTGAAACGTTCAGACCATCCTTTCAAGGATTGCCTGGAGTTCTGTACCCGCTTCATAAGCATTACCCATTTCCCAAGGCCACTCACAGTATCGCGACAAAAGTGCTGTGCACGAAGAAAGTACATTCAGGGACTATAGAGCTTTTCAAGAGCTTCAAAATCGTCACAAGGTATGAAGGGAAATTCATCGCGCATGAAAATTCTCCAATTTGATACTATCCCAATGCTATTGGATAATCAAAAGACGTCATAGTATGATTTGTATGATCTCGACTATTGATACTGATACCATCGCAGTTTTTTCTGTGTAGGTGTAGATGTTTGAGAGTTACAACAGGATCACAAGACATGAAGAATAATTTGCTGTGCTCGGAATGTTCATCGGACCAAAGTCTCAGTTTTCTACGAAAGTCCATATAATAGATAGTCATGAATCCAGGGCATTTCGGGTATGACTGATCGAACAAATATCATTTTCGTAACATAGATGTGAGCCATCAAAATCTCGAAGGGGATCCAAGGTTGGATTGATATAACTAACTGCTGTAGAAGCGGCTCGAATAAAAGTGTTCTGGTAATGGAGTAACTAGGATTTCGAGGATGCTAGATTTGAGCTTCGAAGCATGTTATGGAAGTGACATTCATGGATGTGGGTGTGATTTACTGTTGTCCTCGCATAAGTGCCCAGCATCCACACTGAACTTACGACGCGGGCGTGTGGGTGAGTGTGAGAAGCATTGGAACCATGGGTTGGCTACTGTTGGCTCAGCCCCCTAGGGAGATTTTTGAAAAGTGTATTTTTCCCATTGTCATTATTTTGATGAAGTACAAGTCGTCTTGTCCAAACGTATAACGCTTTTACGTTTTCGATAATTTGTTTAATTATTTCAGAAACTGAGAGAGTTAGAATGCTAGTTGGAACACCATTCGACACAGCTTATCTTGCGCTATTCATTATATAAAAATGAATGTTTCTGATAGAACTCTCGATCATTGAGAAAGCGTTCTTGGTAGCGTAACGCTTTTATACATAGAAAGATCTTTTTTCTTGAGTGAGGTTTATTAACTTTTCGGATATTACTTCAAATTGAATGGCAATAGAGCCAGTTTATAGAGGATCGAATGGGTTCTCAAAAATTAAAAAAGATTTTCCCTTAACTAGTTTTGCTCAGATGAAAAATATATAAAACTAACTTTACGCTGTAACACTATTTTTGTTGACGTTTGAAACATGTAATGTGTTCAGAAATATTTAATTTTTATACATGTTGGTCATCGCTGTACGTATATCGTTCTATCGAAGAATAGAATTGCTACATTGAAACTGGCAGTCACTAACTACACAGTAAGTTGGAAACTGTTCAAGAACTTAGAAGTTGTGGTGAAAGATTGGAACAAAACGTTAATAGGACGTATTTTAGAGAATCAAATTCTGCATCGTGTAGTATATCACTCAGCATTTTTGAAAAGGTTTCTTGGTTCAGAAATTCAGAATACGTTTTTCAAAAATTTGAACACAAAGTGTTTGAAGGCATAAACCTTAACATTTTAAAAACAAATGTGAAATTCGTAATTAGCGCAAAAACCTACATCTGAAAAGACATTTCACGGGTGACTCATGAAGAATGGTGGTCTCATATTTTTTTCAATATCTTTTCTACTTTTCATTCGTTTCAACTGAATCTTTACTGGAAAGATATGGTATTGAATTCTCTACAAAACCACCCGTGACAGATTTTTGTGAACTTCAAAATGACGAAGTTCTAAAACAAAGAAAAAATGTCCAAAAATCTTCAACTTTCAAGTTCAAAATGCATTAATATTTGGAGTATTTTTCGACCATTTATACGGAGGCTTAAATCATGGAAGAAAAATTTTCCGGCAATTTCGAATACACTCTTTTCGATAGCTTTGAGAAACATTTTAGTTGAAACTGTTCTTCACTTATTAAATCCCTATTTTCCTAAAATTCGTCCAAAAAACTTCAACTTCGGTTTTCAGGAAAACCTACCACAAACAAAACTTTCCCTGACACAAACCAGTCGAGTGTCTTAATTTGCAAAGAAAAAAAATAGTCAAAAAATAACGCCTTCTTTACTGAACGATATACGTTTTTGTGCAAGCAAAAATAAATGAAATGAAAATTGAGTTTTTACAAAAAAGCGAAAAATCGATCCTGAATTTTTTACTCGTCTTTTGATCTAAAAAATTTCCAAGCCAGAATCTTGTCCAGAATCTGATCTTTTTAACATGGTTGGCTTAGTTTTTTCATAGCTCCCAACATGAAAAATAAATTTGAAAAAAACGGATTTTGTGCTTGAAAGTTAAAAATTTTTGGACATTTTTTCTTTGTTTTAGAACTTAGTCATTTTGAGTTCACAAAAATCTGTCACACATGGTTTTGTAGAGAATTCAATGCCAAATCCTTCTAGAAAAGGCTCAGTTCAAACTAAAGAATAGTAGAAAAGATATTGAAAAAAATTCGCAGTGACAGTTGAAAAATTTATATCTCTCGCTTCGTCCCCCCCCCGCCCTCCCAGAATAAAAGGGCACGTCCTTATAATGCGTCTCCACACATCATTAATTTTTGGATGGCTTTCTATTGGGATCAACGTTTTGATCAAGTTTTAATTAAAATCTTCAGGAAGAAATAATATTTAATAATCAATTAATATGGCTGCAACTAATGTTTTTCAGTTATCTCTCAAAAAGCGACTAACATTTTGTATATCGAAATATCACGCGTAATACATTGCAAAGTGACTTCTCAAGAAAACAGTAAAAAAGGGCTCTCTTTGACTAATTATTAATTCATATTTTCGAAAACTTCAGTATTTTTATAATTAATCAATTAATTAGTACATGGTGTTCTAATAGGGCCTATAAACTTTTGTTCAAACATGGTAGTATATAGAGGGTTTCCTATTAATATGGGGCAGCCATCTATTGAGGAGGCGGGGGTTTACACTACTTCCAAAGCTAGTTCAAAAATAATTTTGTGTGCAGATGAGTCTTTCTAGCTTAAAATCCTGGTTCTGCCACCGGTGTGGGTGTGATTTGTTGATGTCGTCGCGTAAATGTCCATCATCCACAATTATATAAATATATCTTTTTTTCAGTGAATTTTTTAAATATGAATTTCAGTCTTGCCGAAACAGACAACTCAGTTTTCTCTATCGAAAATTGTGCAAGTTACAATTTCATCGATACAGTTTACTGATATCGGTCTTCTTCGAACATCTTACTATCAATATCTTGCGTTCAAATTAATTTTCACTTGATGCATATCAAGAGTCAATACTCTTGACAAGCGTATTAGTGCTTCAATTAGAAAATCTTCAATCATTTTATTGAATGAACTATGCAAATAAAATATTTTCTTGACTATGAATTTGGTGTGTTTCATAGAAAATTTTCTAACAGATTACGCCGATACCTAAGACAATGTACAATTATATATATGAAAACGCTCGCTAGAAAAAGAAAACCAAAACATGCAATAATGATCGATTCCATTATTTCTAATTGATAAGGAATGCAATGAAGTATGTTTAAGTATGGTGGAGGTGTTGGTATATTCACTGTATCTGTTAGTGTGAATAGTAAATTAATACTTGATGTTTTAAGAATGTAAAAATACGATGACTTGCACGAAGCATTACCATTCAATAGACGATTCCATCTATCGATTGTCCACGAACAAATACTTAAGTCATCTTTATATTCATGACTATCGAGATAGAGTAAATCAATAAGCTCATAAACATTCGAATTTGAATTTTGCCATTGCAATATAGGTATACTGTATGATGAATAGAACGTCGCTGTTTGATCATTGATGGTAAAATTAGATTGAGTAACGAGAAGGCTAAAACGGATATTATTTATTAATGATGGAATATCTAAGGATTGAGTAAAATTTATAATAAGATTAACAGGTGCTAGATTCGGTGATGCCGATTGATCGATAATTATGAAAAGAAGAATTTGTGAAGAATTATAAAGATAGCAGTCTAATAATGGAATACTTGCATCTGTGCGTAAACGAGCACATAGTAAACTGGAATCTTCAACGGTGGATGTAAGAGGAAATTGATTACACAGAATGGTTTCAGTATGTTGAACTAGAAGAAAGATTGATTTAATAAGTAACGAAAAACAACGAATTTAAATCTTTTTTTGTTTACTGTCAAATAAACTCTTCGATTCTATTGAAGGCATGATATAAAATATGACCGCTACGAAAAGAAATGCCTTCATCGAATAATATTTTATGCTTGAAATCATAAGGCTTCCATATGAAGTGTTCGTTACTGTTTTAAAATTATAGAATAAGAAAATATGCAATTAATTCCGAATTAAGATGAGTTATCGTTCTACATGAATGATTCTCCTATATATTACAGCAGCAAGTGAAATAAAAAACTAAGTATGTAAACATATACTTGATGTTGTATGACACATGCAATTAATATACGACGCATTCTATTTACAGTAATGAAGAACGAGTAATGTTATTTTCTGCGATTAAAATTGATGTCAATTGTTAAAACTCGATCATTCATTAACTGAGTCAAATATGAATTTTGGTAAACATGATGAATCGA
This sequence comes from Rotaria macrura, assembly GCA_900239685.1. Lineage (NCBI taxonomy): Eukaryota > Metazoa > Rotifera > Eurotatoria > Philodinida > Philodinidae > Rotaria > Rotaria macrura. The sequence goes on along the minus strand of OENT01000097.1, from coordinate 43,414 downwards.
ATCAAGCGAATTAGCTAGATATTTATCAGGAGTATCTTTTGAAATTAAAGTTTGACTGAACGAACCTATTGTTGAACAAACTATCTGACACGAACAATAGAAATTTTGAAATTGAAGTTTGTAATTATAAAGTGAGCGCATTCGTAAATAATCCTGAAAATTTCCTTCTTGTTTTACGAAACTCTACATAGGCGTTGTTCATATTTCAAATAAAAATTCGCAAGCTGTTTACATACCATCAAACCGTTTCCTTGTAACTTATGGTGACACAACCATTCATAGAGATTGTATACAGTGTTTGCTTTTATCGATAACTTATATAATCAAGTAGACAATGAATCTGATAGCAGTTCTCATTCCTAATGCACAAAACGACATAGAACGAAAATATTTTTATTCAGAAGACGTGATACTTCTATGCTTTGCCATGAAACCGATGTAAAGCAATATGAAATATCAACGATGTTGAATATTTTTCAAATAAAAATGAAAACAATCACTAAAGTATCTAAGTTGTTATTGTTGATTTCATTAAATGCTGATGTCAATTTTTATGAAAATCATTTGAGAAATAATTGGCTATATATATTTGTTATAGAATGATCACTAAAATCATACCATAGAACACTTTAAAATTTCATTGAGAATACCTAGAAGACTAGATTTATTCGAATTTTCTAATCTTTCAAGAACTAAATATGATGGAGCACTCACTAAAAATTAAAAGGAAATAATCACTGTATGTTTATAATTTTTCATTCTATCAAAGTATTTATCAATCCATTACTATTCGTTCTCCTGTTATTTGGTCAAATCGATTTTTTATAATCTTTTCGCAAATCGGTGGTACGCATTATTAAATAAATAAGAGTATCCTCTTAAATTATGAAGACTGCAGTATACAATTATGAACATATTTACTTCAAACGTTAATTAAAACTAAGTATTTCGAATATAATTAATAATGAAATTAGCAACATAGCATCGTAATCATCTTGAACATGATAGAGTGGTTGCATTAAATGAAGGAGACATAGAATGCATATCAATCAAACATGTGTTCGTTACATTAGATTCTTTTGATTATCAATATGCATTGCTAAGAAAATATTGGAATACAATGAACACTCCGTGTGTAAAGCACTTAGGCATTATGAATTGTTGATGATGTCCGTATTGTCTTTTTCGAATCGACTAACTAGAAGATTTCAAGCACGTATATAATTGTTTCTACCAAATAATAAAAACTATAGCATGACATACTAATGAATGAGAAAAATTCAATTTCTTAACTATTGTTGTTCTTATTAAAATGTTCAGCAATACTCTGTGTCGTCTGTCTTCACATATTTGATAAGCATTATATTAGTATAGAGTTGTTTTACAACGATAATCTATTGATGGCCATTCAGCGAGTCTCAGAATGAATCGTTTAAATAGCACGTTTAGGAAACCGCTTACGAGTCACCATTATCGATAAAAATAAGTTATTACTACCACCATCATGGATATATTTGATATAGTCATTTTTATATAAATACAAATGTCCGCTCCTTGAACTGATATTTGTTTTTAAGCTGCTACATTCTTATTAAAATTCTGTATTATGTTCAAATTTTGTTTCATTATTCTTCAACGTAAATGTAATCTAATAAATCATTCTCTTAAAAGAACGAATGCGCAGATAAAATCAACATTAATCATACCAAAGGCCGACATGAAAAAATAATACAATTACCTATGTGCAGTCATAAAAAAATATAATTAATTAGAATATACAGAAATTATAAAAGCCTCCAAATGCATCGGAAGCAAGTCTTTCCTTTTTTATTCTAAATGTCATTGTAACAGGTTGAAGCGAAAGAAATGAAATTGGCAATGAGTTAGAAAATAAGAGTTCTGAAATTCAACGGATGAACTTTTTGTTTTTCAATATGCTAGTGTCGAAGGCTGAGATTTCAGTTAAACAAAAAACCTATAAAGAAACAATAAAAGGATGCGAATCAAAGCCGCTGTCTTTCCTATTGAAATCTAGCAAGTGAAACGAAACTTTGAAATAAGATCTCATGAATTTTTGAATGAACAACGAAAACATCGATGAGACTTGCTTCGTGAATTACCATCATGTAAACTTCCTTTTACAATTCATTGCTGATCTCGTTTTATAATATAGTTTGTTCTATACAAAAATGGTTTCCATTTGAAATTCACCATCATTGTTCAAACGCAAAAGTCAGACGTTTCCCATTGGAAATAAAGTGAACTAGAAAATTATGATGAAATATCTAAAAACGAATTCCTTTCAACTAAATCCAATAAGGTGTTTTAATTCTTATTGCGATTTCTTGTAGTGGTTTACTTAGAATTAAGTTTAATACTTGACGATGATGGCATTTTCATCTGTCTTTCACAGTATGAGAAGACTTTTGAAAATTTTGAGCAAAAATGCTTTTCTAATTTTCGTTCTAAACTACTCCACTTCTAAAATTTCTTGATTTCAATAGACGCTAGTAGATATTGATCAGTCACTATTGAAACATATCGGACATTGATCTCATCAAATCTTGTTATGAGCGAAGAGTCTTGTTAATTGAGCAAAAAAATAAGAGCTCTTTTTTCTTAAATTTTAATATCAGTGGACTCTAAATATTTGTCTTAGACCCATGCAGAAATTTTTCAAAAAACGATTTGCATCAATTGAAATCAGTTTTTAACTTCTCATTCAATCGCAACAACACAGTCAAGAGAATTTTTCGAAGCCTATCTTGGTTTGTCAAGAAAAAATAATTTCGATGTCAGCTTTCTAATATCACGAATTACAATGACATTGATCTCTATGAAGTGCTGCATCAATTCGATTGTTTTTCTATAGTTAAAGAAATTCCAATAGTCAAGGTTAATGTTTTGTTCTCTATTCGGCTTGCTCACGAAACAAGCTACTGCGGTGGTGAAGTTTTTGAAAAATGCTTTTTCCAGATGGACTGATTTCGACACCTAATTAGATGTCGTTTTTTGTGCTTATTACGAATTTAATATTCTTTCTTGAAAACAGTCGTATTTTTAATTTCTCTGGGAGAATTTTTTCGATAATTTTTAACTTTAACTTCTGAAGACAAGTTTTACATTGTTGGAGATTTTTCAACATTCCATACTATTATTAACGAGCTTCCGCTTCCCCATAGCTATTTCATTTTTCGAACAGAGGTTATGTGCAGAGAAAAGACTAATTTCTGTAAAAATTAAATAGATCTGAGAACGTCAAGTGACCCAAAACTGATCGAGAGAAAAGAGTTTTACAGCGTTACGTTTTCTTTTTTCATTTTTTATATGAATAACGAGAGCTAGGGTAAAACGTTATTTTTACCATTGGAAAACTTGTTTCACGTTCAAGACATTTGATTTCAGGCCTACTTGAATTGGACATCATCGTTCGCAGGGAATTGGAAGATGAGTCAAAGCTTTGCAAAATCAGGGTCCTTTTATGTCACAGTGCTACGTGACTAGAAACCAATTTTGTCAACTATAGAGTTCCACCAAAAAATATCACACTTATTGTATACATAGAATTCGTCGAATAGAATTCGTCGAATAGAATTCGAATGAACTCTCTAGCTACCAATGTTCTAGAGATATTTCAAAAAAAGATTACCAAAATGTCACAGTTTTACGCTTGGACAAGCCGTATTGCTGATGAAGAATTTCATTTATGCATGTCTACACATTTCATTCGACACCATCATCATACTCTTGTCAATTCAAGCAGGATTCATCAACATAGAGATTTATCGCGATGAATTTTAATTGTGAAATAATTTCTACTACTATGGATTGAAAAACTTATAACGGTTTGTTCAGCATTGTTATTGCTCTCAATGGTATAAAAATTAAACTATGACACTTTTATTCACGATTAACATCAATTCAGTTAATTTGATCTTCCTTGACTTTTTCTCTGTATAGGAATAAAGCTAAAGCATCAAGCAATGACTAAATATATAACAATGTTAAGTCATGCGTGAATGCCTCTTTTTTTATTTCTGTTTTTTTCTTGACACACATTATGCGATCATACTCTTATCTATCTGTCTCTGTTTGTTTAAGTGAAGGAAAAAGTAACTAATTGTCGCACCCCGAATACACATTATCTCATGGCAACTGATGAAAAATCTAATGATATTGATACAACAAAACTATTGGCTATACTAAATAAGGAAGAGGAATGCATTATTAAACCTTTCCTATCTGGTAAGATTAGTAAAGTTGTGCCATTGATAGAAGTGCTTTGTATTATTTAAGGGATTACTGACCATGGTATACAAGCTGTAGAATGTGGAAAAATCGTATCACGATTAAATAAAACTCTATTCGATTATCGCATTGGTGCGAATCCAATTAATGATGCTAATATAAATTTATTTTTATTTGTAGGTGATAAATCGAATTCATCCAGGATGAAATCAATATTTAGCCAAAACGTAACTCTATACAAACCTCAAACAAAAGAAGTAGATATAGGATTTAATTTAATTTAATGTATTCGAATTACAATTTTTCTTATATTAGGCTATACTTGAGTTCAATCACACACGTCTTCCACATTTATGCAAAGTATGCTACAAACAAAATGTTCGATGTGCAGGAATATATCCCTATGGAAATCATTCAATAGGATCGATTCAGAAGAGGTATCTTAAGTAGCGTCTAGTTAAGAGAATTTATAAATAAAATGGACAACTTATAGAACAATGAAATAGCTGTTTCAATTTCTGTATTAATATGGAGTCTGAAAACAGTTCGATTCATTTGAAAACATTCTACTGTTCTTGTAAATGAGAAAAACAGTGGGCCATCGACTAATTGAGTAGGGTAGTCGTCGAGTTTTTGACAGACTGCAAATCTTAAATAAATTTTTAAATATCAGAGAATAAATCTACGATGAGGATTGAAATATTCTTTATCTAATACTACAAAAGTCAAGACCAATCAATATACAGTAACTACTCAGAGAACCGACATGTGAAAACATATGCACTGGCTGGTTCATCCATGTATGCACTATTTTCATTTCGTCAGTCTATTTGTGAAAGTAACAATAAAAATAGACTGAGAGAAACTGATAGTTTTATTTCACGCATGGTTTGATTCATTGTTTATGTTTAACTGGCACACGTAGTAAATACGTCGTTAACTATTGTAACTACTATGTCAGAGCTAAAATCAGTTCGAAGAATAAGCACGCAAAAACGCTATATTTGTCTGCAGTCAATATACTACACATTCAACTCTTTAGCTATGATAATGTTTGTGGCAAAAACCGAAAAAATATTCATAATCAATACCATGCGCTCTATATTTGTGTATTAGAGAATCATGTTATGACAATAGTCGATAAGTGATTGATATGAATACATTTGCCGTTATTTTATATCGACGTTCAATATCAATCTGTTTTATCATCAAAGATCTACGATTCGGATAGAGTGTCGAAATTCGACTTCAACAATATCCTTTGTCGATGTGTACTAATTACATACGATGGCTATGTAATAAAGATTCACCAGTAGTCGGTAAACATCAATTGATTGAGACTATTTTCTGCATTGAAAGGTCTTCATTTCTCGATCATTCATTAGAGAATACTGATTAAACATTAAGGTTTAAACGTGTAAGATCTTTATATAAGTTCAATAGATTCTCGAGTTAGAACAATTGGTTTTTCATGGACATGAAATCTCTTCATCAATCAAAATTCTACGTTTTTAGTATGCACTATAATCAAACATAATGAAAAAAACATACGCAGATGCGTAAAATCTCGACGTAAAACCAATATAATTCGTCAATTCCATGACATGATTAATGGTTGACCACCTACTATGGTAGGGTACTGTTGTTTTTTTCTCGGAAGATATTTTCGAGAAAACAGTACTTCTAACAACCATTGTTGGTCTAATCAAATACTTCATGGTAATGAAAAATTTTCTGACCCTTTGATGTTCACAAAACTTCAGATTATGATGACTCTTTTTCTTAATTTCAAATCAAGAGAAAATGATTTCTTCTACAGAAACATATTTGTTTAGTTCATTTTGTACAAAAAGTTAAAAGAACAATATAAAAATTCGTGATAAACAAAAGTTCAATGTTACAAAACAGTGGCAGTTTTCTTCGAAAAAGAGAACTCGGTACAGTTTCTATATAAATTTTACAAATGTACAATACAAAAACTTTTCAGTTTCGGTATTGATGATATCTCTTTCTTAGCATGTCTTTCTGTACTGATAATGAATATCTGATTACACAGAAAGAAAAGAAATAATCAGCGTAAACGCTTCTTTTTCTTTTAAATTCTTCTTTGATTGTTTTGTTTTTGTAGTTTGGCCTTTCGTAAAGTATGTTATGGTTTATACGATGACAGACATCAACGCACTGTTTGTCTAACTTTACGTAAAAGTCATATACGAGGCAAAATTCAACATCTTGTACCGGAATTCGCTATATTGGATACGGATGCAACAACATGTATCGGACATATTCATCCGTTTTCTACTGATTCAGAAAGATCAGCATATGGAAATGCTGTCACCGTGAAAGGTATTCGTTTGTTCTACAAATACATATATATATATATATAACTATAATCATAAAGTCGTTGATATTTATGGTTTTGAATTTGTTGTAGTTCCGCACGATATGAAAGTTGAAACTAAAGCAGTATTATTAATCAGTGCGCTCATTCTTGTATGTAACTGTCTATTTAAAGAATTTGCCTGCCATTATTGTTTCTTTTTGTGTATTATAGAAATCAAGACTCAATTAATCGATTAAAGCATCAACTGTAATTTTGAACAGCTACATTTATTTTGTAAATAATTAAAGATACTTGCATATTTTATAACTTAGATCAACAAGAAAAAAATCACGAAAATAAAGCTTTGAATATCATTAGGAGAAAATCTCGTTTGTAATACAAATCTCAATAAATACGCATCATATTTAACTCTCTGATATGAAAATAATGAGATTGACATTTCAGTATGTATCGTAGAATGAAAATCTCTTTAGACCATGTCTAAGACATTTTCCGATGAATAATCTATAGACAGCTTGATAGTTAGTAAATGTTATGTTTATCTCTATTGTCATAGTGTTTTCTTTCCTCTCAATAACATGAATAGATTTGTGTATGTTTGCTGTACAGAAGAACAGAATGATTCTAAATCATGTAGAACATAAGTATAAATTAAACATTTCGATTTTTCTTATTTACATAAGAGCTAAGTAATAATTTGAAAATAATATCTATTCATAAAAATCAATTGATAACACAAATATTTTAAATCAGTGCTAATCAAGTGGAATTTCTGTTCTAACCTTTTATCTTTCCATCTGGTCTATAAGTTATTTATACAAAAGACGAGGACACAGACAGACAAATCAATTAACTGACGATCCAAAACGCATCAACTACAGCAAAAAAAAAACGAAGGTCGATAAGAAAACAGTAAGGCAAAGTTCCTTTTATCTATTAGTAGTCTACAAGCACTCATTTTATTATACTCATAGTTCGTACGACGAATCGATAGTACTCACATCGGATTGAAGAAAGAAAAAACCTTTAATTTATCAGTATTAAAAGGAAGAAATTAAATGATAGTAGAACAATAGATAAGTATATGAAATGGCTTCATCCTCGTTACAAAGTATAATCGGACAAAAATTATTCGATGGAAAATCGAAAACTATTTATTCCGTGCTTGATCAACCTAATCTTATTTGTATTCATCGAAAAGATGATTATGATTCGTTATATTCTACATTAAATATTCCTGGTAGTCGTCGAGCAAGTTTTGATAGTTCATGTCGCTTAAATTACCAACCACTAACTCGTAGTAATAGTTCTAATTTAACAAATGATATTGTAAGTAAAGGTGCATTAGTAACATCGATAACAACGTGTGCCTATGAAATTTTACGTCAAGCATCTATACCTATATTCTATGTTGCTTCACATACTCTACCAGATATATTTTTTGGAAAACGATGCACAATGATACCAATATTATGGATTATTCGTCGTACAGCAGACGCTGCGTATGTTAAACGTCATTCAGAATTTTTAAATGGACATCGTTTTATACCACCAATCATTGAAATATATTATAAACGTCATCCGATTATTTATCGACGAGCAACTTTAGCAAATCTCGATGAAAATATTGAATCCAATAGTGAAAATCATTTAAATGATGATGATTCTGATGTTGATGAATGTATTTCATCATTATGGTCCTATGAACAATTACTCAATACAAATATTATTGTTGAAAATCTTAAACTTTCAAAAACAGATATTGAATATATGTACGAAATATGTTCTGTTGTATTTGATGTCCTAGAACATGTATGGATGATTGAAAAACATTGCCAATTAATTGATCTCAAAATAGAATTCGGCATAACAACTACAGCAACAAAAGAGATTGTCGTTGCAAATACATTTGATATTGATACATGGCATCTACTACGACCCATTGAAAAAACGATTCCAATGAATCATGATCTCATTCAAGAAAATCTTATTTGGATCAACAGTGCATTAAGAGATATACTTGACTTACATACCAACAAATCATCCACAAATAACATTGTATCAGCCTCATCAAATGATGAAGAAAAAGAATCGATTATTATTTCTAACTATGATGTCGCTGAAATCGATAAAGAAGCCTTATCTTTCAATATATATTCAACATCATTTTTACCTACGACAATAAATCGTTGCATTATCGTATGTTCATCATTGCATGATATCGAGCATGGACAAAAATTGAAAACAACTCTGAATGAGATATACAACATTCAAACTGATATTCGTCTTTTGTCAATATTTAAATCGACACAAACAATATTAAAATTTCTATCACATTATGCCTATGAACACTGTCGGCCAACGGTTTTCGTTACACTTGGAAGTATAAACAATGGTCTTGCTATGTCCCTATCATCGAATTCACAATATCCAGTCATACATTGTTCGTTATTCAATAAAGAACAACCGAACAATGTATTTGATACGAATTCATATTCATCAAGTGATACATTGCTCTTTACAATTGTATTTTCGATATCAAGTGCGATACAGAATGTCGTACAGATACTTGCTATGCATGATTGGAAACTATGGACGAAACAACGTGGACGACGCTTTAAAAAATACATGGATCTAATAAGAGCTGATCAACAGTTAGCAACCGTACAAACAGTTCAGACGAATAGTGGAATGTTAATGAATAATCAATAGAAGACCGCCTTTCTTTTAGAACTATATTCGAATGTATCAAGTTCTTTTGAGAATTACTTTTATGCTGTATGTGTGGTACAATATTCTTACTCATGATATCAATGGAAAAGTCATTGCACGGATAGATATCTTAAAGCTAAATCCATCTGTCGAATAGCATGAGGTCATGCTTCCTCATTAGTGTGATGATGTATATCTAGCACTTAACTATTGCAGGCTTGTTAGTTATTTCTGTTGAGACCGACTCTAACTAATAAATATATATTCTAGCTCTACTATGGTATAATATTCATGTACATCGGCTAATAATATTATTTACTATTTTTGTAAGCACTTAATAAAAGTAATGGTCTCAAATCGTTTTTCTGTCTTGAAAATCAAATCAAGAATAATGATGTTCTTTGCTCTTGTTCTACGGCAGTATTTCAATGTCAACAATGATGCCAGCAAGAGTATATAATTATGATTTTAGCATGTGTTTATAATTGCTGATAGCATGCATGTACTCGATTTTGCCATCAATTTTTTATCATTCTTACACAGAAGAAAACAATGTTTTAGCAAGTACAAATTGGAATCTAGATAAAGACTTGAGGTCAATCACTGGTATGCATGATAAAAGATTATTGTTCATCAATTTATTATAACTTGAGATGTCTTGCATGACTTTTATCATAAATTCCCCGATGAGTTACACATCATCAGATTGTTAATGCATATCTTGTTTCCAAAGACGTATTTAATAGTAAAAGTAGATTGACTAATTACGATACAGTAATATGTTTCTGAACTTTACTGGATCTCTCACCTGGAGAATTGTCATCGTGCTTGGATTATGTTTTGAAGTAAAACTAAAGATTGAAAATCAATTATCTCACATCATTTATGTTTCGAAAGCGAAATGCAAAAGTCAATCAATCTTTGCGTCATAGTTCAAGTGGCAGAATCACATCAATTCTTCAAACAATATTTATCAACTTGTTCTCAAAACTAATGGAAGCGCGTGAGATAATAATTTATTTTCATTTTCTATATCACACAACATGACAAACAACAAAAATGAGACGAGTTAGATAAGAAACGATGTGCTTTGAATCCTAATATAATTCTATGCCCAGATACACACATGACATCAATTTAGGAAATCAAATTCACATAGTAGTACATCGACGAATATTCTTGATAAATGATTTACAAGAATTTCGATGAATAAATAAAGTAGCAATCATAGTAAAGGGATACAACCAACATTGGTTGATTATTATTTATGATGAATGAGAATGACATCGTTCACTCTGAGAAAAAAATATCATTTCAATTGAGATGTAGTTTATATGATGCAATCAATCGTCGAAGCATCAACATCATAATTAAGTACGTAATCGTAAAATAAGTTCGACGAACTATTACGACAGCTTGTAAAACGGAATTCTGCCGATGATCTAAGTAGCTACATATTTTATTTAATTATAATGGAAGCATACTCGATGAACTTAATCCAATAAAAGTTCATAGATTTTACTCTATTATATTATGCACTCCTATTTGACCGTAGAACAACATGACATCGCATTTGATAAATAGCTAAAACATAAATATGACACGTAAAAATATGACAGATGCCAATCAAATTCTTCTGGTGATATAGAGAAACAAATAAAAAGTATATCAATGAGTATATCTTTCGGTGCCGTTTTTAATAAGAACTGTACAATTCTGTTGAAAACAAAAATAGATAAGGTCCAATTATCAAAAGATTTACTTTATCGTAGTATTGTCTATTTGATAGTACTAGTTTCGATTCTGCAAATTTTATTAATATTTAAATTGAAGAAATTTTTCCAAAGCACTATTTAATTTATGCAAAATCATTTGAAAACTATACTGAACAAGAATTGATATTTTTCATTAAAAAACTTGTAAGTTTTAATGATTCATACATTTTTTCATCGATAATATTTCAAACAAACTGAAAGCTCTTAATTTTTATTCTCGCTGAAGGGCGTCTAACATTTCATTTGCAATTGATTTTCGATGAATCGCCATGAAACTGTTTCTATGCATGAAAAGTAATCAACCGTAAGGGTCTATTTTATGAATGTGACAGACTTGCATTGAATGAGCAATATGGGATTTCGTACGTTTCGTCATTCATGACTTCGAGCAGTAATGCCCTCAACAACAAGTTTTATCGTCATCATTAAATTACATCACAGTTTTGATGCATACAAAGAGAAATCATTATGTAAAAGAATAGAAACTCGTTTGTCTAAAAAAAAACAAATATTTTATTCTTATTTCGAAAGGTCATTTTGGTAGCTGTTATTAATGAAGCAGTTGAAAAAATACATATGTTACATGATTGATGAACCTTGTATTATAATTAGAAGGCATCAGACAGAGAATAGAAAAGATGAAAAGGCTACTTGTTTCTGAATTAGAAAATCTCAATCATTTATAGTTCATGGACAAGTAAATTTTAATCGTCGATATTATTTGTAATTAGAACTTATGCACGGTTGACATGCCAGTGAAAGTACATTTTCCTTCTATTGATACTGTTGATATGAAAGAACTCTTAGAAATACGAGAGCCAAAAATATGACATTTTGTAGGTGATGAATGTTCATTTACGTTTTTTTTTAATTAGAAATCTGAAGAATGAAATTATTGATTGAAAACGATCACATTTTTGGATTGATCTAAACATATTACGGAGTTGGACACAACATGAATAAATACGTATACATACACAACGATCCTTGTGGTCAAATATGGTGGTAGTATTGATTATTATCATTTTTCAAAATTGAAAATAGAGAAAACTAGGATTTTGTTTGCAATGTCGTCAACTTAGAATAGGCATCAAGTGAATATTTGTTGATACCCCCGTAAGACTAACGAGAATAAAATATGTATTACATCTCACTACAGAAAAGAAAAATTTTAATCTTTTTGTTTTTATCAATTCAAGATCTATTCCTATTTGCTGATGAATCTCCTCTTAATATTATTTACTATCTTTTTTAAACCATGTCAAATTAAAATTAAAATCAGTGTTAATAGATAGTCATTTAAAATGTTATAAGTGAATTATGATTTCAATATATTTTCTCTAAAACAACAGCATTCATTTAGGAACAAACAAGTATAAACTTAATGAGGACAGTACTCACATATCTACTATTTATAATCCAGATTTAGTCATAATCTTAACGTTCAATGTTTTCCATCGTCAACAAACAATAAACTTGTCGAAAGTTTAAAAACACCGAACAATTATAACGAACTAGAAAAATACTCAAACTACCTTGTGTTACAGAGATACATGTATTTGCTTAGCATTCAGCTCCATATGCAATAACTTTGAGACATAGAAATTATTAAAACCTAATCACTGAGTTCATTTCATTCAGTCAAGTGATGACCTAGTGAAGACCTTAAAGAGATCTTCTATCGAATATTTCTCATGTATCAGAAATCAATCGTATGTATTATAGATTCGCTATATGATGAAATATCATCAAAACAATCATACGTATTTACCCAAGTTTTACTTGTTCATGATGTTATTTTTTCTACTTCAATTAGTTCTTAACTTTGTTATAGAAAACGAAATAGTTTAATAACTGATACATGTACTATTTATAGTAATTGATCAAATATCTCATATTACATGTCACATATGTATGTGATTAGATAGGAATTCTTTTATTCGATAAATATTCAGAAATTGTAACCTATGTCTACAGCTATAAACACATTATTCGCATTCAAGAAGGTTGACCCTCAATAAAAATAAATATTGTCAATCTGTAATAAAGGTCAATAAACTATAAAAACACATACAAGACACAGTTGGACATAAATAGGAGTATGCGCACTTGTAATCAATCTTTTCCTCTTCACATTTCAATCGGTGTTCATGGATAAAAAGACGATTTTTTTTACAAATACATTTGAACTAGTGCGATTATGAGTAGTGACTTCTTACATGACCTGAAGAAGTCATAGAGCGGCAAAGAGTGACATCCTGTTTTGCTGCATGCACTCGTAATTCATCATTCTTTTTTTTTTGTATATAACCACTCATCGTTTCGTCTATCCGTTTTACCATTTAAAATAATGACTGAAAATAATCATCTATCAGAAACCATTTCTGACGTTTTCCATCTCGTGTGAGTGCCGTTTGTGCTAGATCTGAGAAGGTGCTTATTTCGAAACACATACGGATTTTTCTATTCCTAAGAACTTCGTTAGTGATCTACCAACAAGGAGTTTTTTTTCCGCATCCATCACTTTGTTTCTTTTTCTCGATCTAATCTTGCAATTAAAGTACATCTATGATCTACTGGTCGTAATCGATGAGTTCTGAAAAGGTTTCATTAGCGTCTCTATATCATTTGTATATCAATTGCAACACTCGATAATTTATATTAAATGCAAACAATATACCACTTGTGTGTCAAAAGAGTTTTTAATGCTGTATCAATTCTTGATCATTTTCAAAGACAATAAACTGAAGTGCTTGCTTTTTATTATACATAGTGACTTCTCACTGTATCTACTTCATTTCTCACTAATGTTAATGAATATGTTCGTTTTTTTTCCTATTTTCATGTCATCGTACTACATTCACAACTACATGATGATTGCAAAATTTAATATTCTTACTATTTTTCTCTTAACCATCTAAGTGATCTACATTTATAATTCTCATCGTGTTCAAATGGGTTAAAACAGGCACGAAAGAAATCTGTCAAAAGAAAACTATTTAATTAAAAAAGTGGTATTAACTATGATCATCTGTCTTAAAAAGTTGTCTATTACATGATTATATTCACCAGCCGAGATTTGACAACTCTCATTGATCGCATTCAATTAAAATAGATTGAACATCTGTAAAATTATGTAAGCGATGATTGAAAAAAAGTAATTAGAAAACATCGAATCAATTTAATGTTCCGAATCATAATGCATAAATTTATTTTGAAATCCAGATCGATATACCGTTTTAAATATACTTTTATTGCTCGCATTTATCTAACGTTATATCATCGATGACATATGAGTATCTGCTGTAAGTCAAGGTTTTATTTTCAAGATGTGATTCAAGGGGTTTTAATGCTTCAAGTTAACTTTGAGATTTCTATTTTATGTCGATGACTAAAGTATTAATAAAATCACAATACTAGAAGAAGAAAAAGATTCTTCAACGTCTAATATAAATAAATAAGTAAGTAACCATAAGAAAAGAAATTCATTAACGAACGATATCGACGTGACAACTGTTAAATTCAATTTAACCGTCACATCACGCAACTATGCATAACACATTCAAGTACTGCTCCATTGGCACTTCCGACAAACGATGACAGGATATTACGTCAATTTTCTCGAATAGGCAACTCATTTTTGATGCCATTGATAATCGCAAATCAATATGTTGCTGTTGGCAGAAAGATACTTCGATTTGACGCAAAACGGAACAACATGTTTATAGTCTCATGCTGTTGTTACACTGTGGGATTTTATCGTTCTACCAATCTTTACGAGTAGTAGTTATATGACAAGACTAGCATAATTACACGGTACATTACTATCGTTGTTAACATTTTTCAATGACCTTGCAACATTTACGCCTTTCTTGCTTTCATCCGAAATTCCAGAAAAGTCATTAACAGGCACTGATCGATCCCTTCGTCTTGACAATCATATTTAATTATGAGCTAAGACACATACACACATTAAAACCGGATGCTTACCATCCTTGAATTTAAAAAAATTATATTTTTCTTCATTAACGTAGAATAATATATGAATCAATGTATCACATTTGTATATGATGTAATAAGAAACCTATTAATACAATGATGACTTTCAAAGACGTTACACTTTTAAAATAGAATACATGCACGATAGAAAAGTGTAAACGTCTTGTGTGTATGTACATGTACAGCAATAAATGTACAAATATGAGTACACAACTAGACGTACTCAAGTATCAAAATTTTAGTGAATTTCTTTTTTCTTTTACGTTTCATGCAGACTAATCGACAACAATAATGATGATAACTACGACAGCGTTCACCATCAAACTGTTTTAGCAGTTTGGTATCCATACAAAAAAATAACATAGAAAGACAAAAGAAAAAAAAGAGAGTAATTTAGAGAAAGAAAGAGAATATGTGAGCAAAGGAAACATGATTACGAAATAGACCGCCAGAAGAAAATGTGCTCAACATATGAGAAAGAGAGTCGGGAGTATGCTTCTTTCTTTTCTCTTTTTTCTTCTCGAAATGAAAATGAGCAAATAATCGAGCTGACAATAGGCGTATAAGACTAATGGCTCCATACGTTTTCATTTCCTTGAGAACTGAATATAATAACGCGTCCTTGCTGAGATTTAGAATGAAGATCCCTTTCATTATAAGCTCGCTCATCTGTATATGATAGTCCTTGGAATGCATAACATCTCTCTCTTCTTTAATAACTCCATGCCTATAAACACAGAGTGATGGTTATCACTTATTATAACTGAATACAGTATTTGTGCACAAGAAGCATAGATAAACATATTCTATGTTTGATGATGTTATTCTTTGTTTTTAGACATGTGTTCATTAGTATTAACACATATTAATTGATGGTGAACATACCAATGCAATGTGTTTCGGTTTTTTTCTTCTTTTTCTTTCATCTTGATATTTTCTCAAGATTCTTATATGTCAATGGAAATGAATGTCAATTTTTAACCATGTGTAAATGTACTAATTTTCCTTTGTTTGCCCTTATTGATACGAGTTATTTATCGAAACCACAACTATCATCAAATCAAGATTTATTTTGTACATATTCGAATGATCATATGAAAGAAAACAAAACATTAACATTTGAACAATTAAAATATTTCTATTATCGTTTTCGTACGTTGACATTTGCAAATTATCCAAATATACCAAGTAAAGCATTCCATTTCGTTCATTTTGAAACTCAAAGTGTAAAACAAACACATAAAGCAAACAATCGTAATGTTATTGCATTTGTCAATGTACAACATACTGAATCAGGTTAACTTCTGTTTGTTTTTTTTTTATTGTCATCAATTTTCATGTCGTTAGTTCTTTGTCATCTAGGTATATTTGAAGAGTTGAGTTTGTCGGATTCACATGATCAACTTCTTGTCTCATTTCTTAATTCTCCGTCACTTCATTATGCTAGTGGAGCTCTTTCAAAATTGAGTTGTTATGAATTAAAATTACTTAATACTAATCCAAAAATACCAATAGATTTTTTTTATCAATCAATATCTATCCGTCATTTAATTATCGACAATCCATCGTTTACTGGCTTTCTTCCATCTACTAATACAAAATCTTCATTTATCATTCAAATTTATAAACTTTCAATTAAAGATATTAGTGTTCGTCAACTGCAAGGTAAACATTTTCCAATTGTTTTTCATTCACTACATGAATTAACATTGGAGAATTATAATGTTGTCGGTGGTTTTCGTTCATTTAATAGTCGTGACTTAGCCCAGCGTTTTCCACAATTACGCTCATTAAAATTATTTTCACGCTCAATACAGAATTTAGTATCTCGAATGTTTGAACATTTAAATCAATTAGAATACTTAGTATTACATGGCATAAGTACCATTGAAAATAATGCTTTTTTAAATTTATATCATTTAAAAGAATTAAATCTTGGCCATCAAATTCTTCGTCTTGATCCATATGCGTTTCTTCATATGCATACCGATGTTTTATTATTGAATCAAAGTTATAATTTTGAATTAGATGATCAAAATCATTTTTGTACATTTGTTCAATTTTCACCACTTACAAATCTTAAAACATTTGTACAGTTTTCAAAGAATTTAAGTGATTGTTCGTGTACACTTCGTTATTTATATCGTCATTTAGATAAATCATACATGTCATCGACACCGCATTGTTATTCAAATTCAAGTTTATATATTTTAACACAAGAAGAACGCATATGTCATTTTGAAAAACGTCTACTTCAATGTGATATATTACCTGATGAAGGCATAACAATTTATGGTAGACATTATAATGTATCCTTTTTCTATCAACAACAAATAACAAAACAAAAGAATCAATTATCAATCATTTTTCGTCATCGAATCTATTACATTATGTTCTTGCCGATATTGATAATTAGTTTATGTCTCATTATTCGACAACAAAAGAATCGTAATGGTAATACATATAAACATTTACATCGTTTATTAAAACGACGAATAGTATCAAGAAATGAAAACATATCGACAACACCAGCATTCGATGTTATCTATCATCGTACGAATGATACTTTCGATCCCATATCTTCAAGAACATATATAGCGACAAGTGTATGACATGTATATTCAATAGATGATTGATCAAAGATTTTATTTTGAGATTATGTTTTATTCATGTATCTGAATGAGTTTTTATATCAGACGGCGAAAAAAAAAAAGCTGAATATCAAATGATAAATTGACTGAGAAGATCTGAAAGTTCTGGATAATTACTAATTGAATTTAGCATTGACGATGTCATGATTTGAGGTTCGAGTACATTGGAAGATGTATTATTTGATGATTGATAAAATAGATTGAGAGGTTCAACTTCAGGTGACGTTACATGTTCAGTAAAGAAGGGTAAAGTAGATTGGCCACGCAATGTTCTTGTGCAAGGATTAAAATATGATTATATAAATAAAGAATAGAAAGAAAAAGGAAAATTGAAACTTACAAAGGATTTCGAGAATTAAAAGACTTATAATCTTTGGCATTCGAATCAAGTGATGGATTTCGTCGAAGAAGATTAT
The DNA here is from genome assembly GCA_900239685.1 of Rotaria macrura. Classification (NCBI taxonomy): domain Eukaryota; kingdom Metazoa; phylum Rotifera; class Eurotatoria; order Philodinida; family Philodinidae; genus Rotaria; species Rotaria macrura. The sequence continues at coordinate 25,269 of OENT01000097.1, read as the reverse complement.
CCTCTAGAGAGACGAGATTTCAAATTAAATTGTTCTATAATTCAAAATCATCTATACTCTTCCGATCCTTGAATGTATCCATTCGATATTCTAGATGTTTCATTTTAGCTCGTAATCCTACTAATTCTTCAGTTTGTCCATTTAAAATAAAATTTTGATAATCAAGAGTTCCCATACATTGTTTCAACAACTAGAATATTCATTTGAACAAATTTTAATAAAGATAAAAATTTATATTTTTTACCATTTGATATTGTAATATTTGGTCTTGTATTTCTCGCTGACTTTGTAAAATCTGTGTACCCATTTCTTGAACATTAATTGTCTGAATAAAAGAAAAAAAAGTACATATATCTATATAGAATTGCATTTAAATTTCTGTCTACGCATGCTTATATTCTTGATCTATTTTTCTCTTACAGAATTTTGTCTTTGTGCACTTTCATCTTCAAGTTTACTTAATTGTCGATTGTAAACGTCATGTGGTACATCTTGTGCTCTGTTTTGTACCTTAAGTATTATTTTTTTTTGAAATAGCTAATTTTAATTTTTCTTATGTCGAATAAATTACATACTAAATTTGTTGCAGCTGGATTTTTTGAAGACATAGAATTCGCCGTAGCATAATAATTTGAAGTAATACTATGGGTAGGACCTAATGCTTGCTAAAACGAATAGGTCAATGTTACAGGTTATTTATAAGACATATTTCCTATTTTATGTGACGGTAAAATTAATTTTCTTACTGTTGGTAACCTGTTTACGTTCATAGTAGTTTGCTGCATACTTCCTGTTACCACAGGACTAACTGATGGTGACCATGTATTTGAAACCGTTGATACTGATGATAGCTGAGACATCGTATAACTTTATTGTGATGAATCCCGACAAAGAATATTGTAATAAATAAAAGCTTTCTCTCGTTACCTTCGAGAAAGAAAAAAAATTGCGCATTCATCTGTATCAACGAATCAAATGAATGAAATAAAAAAAATACATAGACATGATGTAAATCATCGGACGCGCATGACATTTTCGTACTGTATTGAAATATATAAGTGCGTGCATATGTATCGAACAGTGTTTCATTCGAATACATCAAACATTGACCATGACAGATAGTTTTGATCCATGGAAAAGTACTGTACCTGATGCATCAGCACGTTCCAGTAAAGAACTTTTTTCTTTAATTTATTTTTATACAAAAATCTCTCTGTATTCGTTTTATAATTAACAATACCAGTAGACAAAGGTAATTCGAATACGGATAATAATGAACATCGTCCAATATACAAAAGTGTTTGGAGGCGTCAAGTCTCCAATGATTATAGCGGATATGGGAATTCAATCGGTCAAAGTCAACCTCAAATAATCACAAATAGAGGATTTGACCCTAACGATGTTGCAGATGCGGCATTCTATCCACAAGACAACCCTTATGAAAGAAATCGACAATCATTACCAGCATATCAATCGCGATCACATGAAGTTAATATTGTTGAACAAGCAACAGAACCATATTGGGAAGGTGGAGAAGGTGATTCTGAAGAGTGGAATCCAAATCAAACGCAAGATCGCCATGGTAACTATTTTAAAAAGCATTTTTTATGAGCATTCGATACAGATTAAAATAGTAAACATTTCATGCATTCGTTCTTTAGTCTCAATCAAATACTTGTAGTAGTCGATCAGTAACAAATTTCACGTTTACATTAGTTATCTTACCAAGAGTATACGATCTTTAATGAAAATTACTACCTTTTCAAATAAATTTTCATTGATTCTCTAGCTTTTAGGATGCATTATTTCTCTTCAGTATTTTTACTACTTGGTTTTTTTTATTTCAATTTAATCATCGAATGACATCACATTGCATAGTTACATTCTAGTTAGGATAGTTTTTAACATTCTATCACTCATTTTGATTGGTTATAACTTGATCAGTTCATATTCGAGATGATGGTTAGGATACATCAATAGATCATTATTCTTTCAAAATCTAGATGAAAACATTTTCCAACTGTTGATATGCAGAAAAAAAACTTTCGTCTATGGCACAAGACCTGAAATCTGGTTGTAAATGGTGTTACCTTGTGTTTTTCTTCAATTGTTAGGTTATCCTATGGTATCTCTTTTGCTTAATACAAAGTAGAAAATCAAGAAAGAAATGCATCAGTTAAATTTGAGACTGAATAAATATGTAACTTTTTTCTTTTGCTTTTTACTAATACATTCGTATATTGATATCTATCTACATATGTCATAGGTCGATATGATGGAACAGAGAAAAACTTCTCGTATTATCAAGATGAACATCATGATTATGAAACGCAATATAAAAAGAAAAGCGTATCAGTATGTTTTTGTTTTTTTATTAATACTTACTTTTATTTATATTCGTAAAAATATACAGACCAAAGTCGATCGTTTCGTTCAACGTTTTCCTCTGTTGGGCAAGTTTTACAAACAACCACCAAGTCCATCGCAACTGTGTGCATCAAATCATTCTTTTAAATATAAATACTTGTCCAAATCAAGTCTTTCTATTCCATCAAAATATGAATTAACTCCTGAGGATTCAAATTTACACAAACGGTATACGGATACAACACATATAAAATGTATCAAACTTGATCAGAATGATCAAACACAACCCATTGACATTGCTATAAATCATAAAACAAATAAGATATATTTGTGTGATGTTAGTCGAAGTCTTGTTGAAATCTTTGATATCAATGGAACACTTGAACACGTCATTAATGATCCAATGACCGCTAAATTTCAGCCAACAGCTATAGCGGTTAGTGATAATGGCAAAGTTATTGTTGCAAGTCATTTTAAACACTGTCTTCACATGCATTTACCATCTGAGTCGCAAAATGGCACTAACAACTCTTATTCGTATCAACGATTTAAATTAGGTTCCGAAGGTACTCAAATACATGAATTTTATCAACCAGCTGGTATAGCCATTGATAGACATGATGGATATTTATATGTGTGTGATCGAGGAAATTTTCGTATACAAGTTATTTCACCTGAGGGTTTATGTGAACGAATCATTGAAGTGATTGTAAATGATAAAAAGAAATATCCAGTAGATCCAGTTCGTATAGCTCATCAACAAAATTTCGATAGTTTAGTTTGTATTATTGGTAATGGTGATGCTTTCTGTTTTATTCCAAAATATACGAATGGGTAAGAACAATGCCGATCAATCAATTTGTAGTGTTTCACTAATTCAAGTGACATACATGTATACGTTCTATTTAATTTCTAGACAAATATGTGTCGATCCAGTCTATGTTGTCGATTCAAATGGATTAGGTCTTGAAAATGCTGCTGGCTTAGCAGTAGATATTCATGACAGGATATTTATTTCTGATACAGGCCACAATCGTATTGTTGTCTGTGCACCTGATGGTAGTTATTTGACAAGTTTTGGAATGGAAGGTGATGGCATTGATCAATTGAAACGTCCGTGTGGTTTAGATATAACAGATGACGGAACTGTTGTTGTCACTGATCCTGGGAATAAACGAATACAATTATTTGGTGTAGTACAAGAAGCAGCGTCTGTTCAAAGTGATTCTACAGAAGCATCGTAAAATTCTAGTAGAAATATTTTTAGACAAAACACAACATGGATTAAGAAACAATTTTTAACACAAACAAGTTGATCATAATGAACTTGTATCTCTTCTTGATTGAAAAAATTATTTATTTATTTATTTATTTTCAATATTATAAATCCGAGTGTCTTTTACATGAATTTACGCAACGCGTTGTAGAATTGATTATAGATTGACCACAAGAGAAACAAAAGCTTCGTTTGCAATGTCGACAAATAAGATAGTTACTAGTACCAATTTTAATATTGATTTTTCTACAATTTGTATTTGGACATCTTCTAGTACGTTTAGTAAGTAGTTTAGTAATTATCGGTTCTTTCAATGCTTGAGATTCATCTGAATTCAGATTAACAACTATTTCACGTTCGAGTTCCTCTTGTATTTGACTAAGATCACCTTCATATTTTTCAAGTAAGATTTTCGTGTCTGTTGTCTGATCTTCTGCATGACTCCACATAAACGATCTGTGACAACGTGTACAAAACATGTGATCACATCCCAAATTTTTTTCAATAGGTACTTGACATTTGACGTTCGGACAAAGTCGTGTTGAATTTTCAACTCTTGCAATAGCAAGAAACTCACGTAGCAATTCGTCTATATCACCTAATTTTACTTGTAGATTATTACTTAGTTTACGATACTTTTCTTGTAACTGCGCTAATTCAAGTTCTGCACCGCATAACGTTTGAGAATGATATGTTTTTTTACATTTCTTACAAAATGCATAACGACATTCATTGCACAATGCTAGATTATCTTTTTCATTGGCGATTAAAACTGCTTGTTGACATCTAGAAATGAATGTGTATTACAGAGTGATATTTAAAATGAAATTAATTTTAAGCGAACCTTGGACACCAAACAATGTCTGTCATTTGTTCAAGAGTTTTTTGTAATAATAATCGTTCATATTTATCATATAATTCATCATTATTTATAATCATTTTAATTTCCGACGGCAGTAATGCTAATTGACATTGTGTATCAGCACACAATAGCCATTCAACTGAACCTGTATTAATATGAATTTGAGCATAATCATGTAAACAGAGCCGACAAAAAGCATGATGACATTTAGAACTATTCGTCAAAGAGATCTTACCGAATTTGATGCGTAACAATCAATAGCAATCGAATGGGTAATATCAAGTATCTATCTTACGTACGAATTGAAAATTTTCTCATTCATCAATTTTTAGACTGACTATTTCAAGTACCTATTATTTTTGTAACATGAAAAACTAGCTCTGTGATACATGTTCCGACGAACAAATTAATGATGGCAAAGAAATACATGTCAAAATAAATGTAATTGAATCATATCGACACAATCGTTAGTATGATGTTACATCATACTCTACATTAATATCTTAGAAGAGTAATGTCAATGTTTTTTGTGTACTCAAAAAGTGAGTACACTACTAAAATCGGTCAATGTGTCCGTCCTGCCGTCCGTCCGTTTATTCGATAACTTTTCACAATTACATTCGATTGAGTTGAAATTTTGTGCACAGAATTGTCTCATCAATGTCTAGGTCAAGTTCGAAGATGAGAAGGATCCGTCGAGAAATGGCTGAGTTATTGAAAAAATTGTCATTTTTCACCAAGCAATCCCTGAGGTGGGGTACAGGGATTTTTTCAAAAAAAACTTTTTTCTCAGAATTATCCACAACNTTTCTAAAAGAACATCGCCAAAAAAAGGTCTCGAAATAAACAAAAACTGCATCCCGAAACTAAATTGTCTAGATATATCTCAGTTGGCCAGTAGTGTTGGGATTTACCAAATACCTGGTTCTGTAGCTATTTAAAAGGACTATCGAAAGGTAAAAACCCGAAGTCAATAGATATTAATATTGACCAAACCATCCCTGAGGGGTGGTACAGGGATTTTTTCAAAAAAAACTTTTTTCTCAGAATTATCCACAACGTATATAAATCGACTCAGTTTTTAACGCTGATTCAGAATCTGATATTAGTTTTGAACCAAATCGCAGCTTTCTAACAAAACATTCGCTGCAAAAAGGTCTCAAATGCACAAAAACTGCATCCAGAAACTAAATTGCCTAGATATGTCTGAGATGATCAGTAGTTTTGGAGTTTCCCAAAAAGTTTTACCAAGATACTTCATCCGTGCACACATTCTAGGATGACTGATTTGTCTCATTCACTTTTTGAAGTACACATAACTCTCGGACATAAGTCCGAAGTTTCCGCATTTGTTTCTTGCTCTAATCGATATTCGTCTCGAAGGATTGAATACTTGTGTCTCCTAGCGAATCCTTAAAAGAAAAAAAACTACTAAATTGTTCGTTCGAAAAACGTAAGTATTAAATTCATAACATTCTATCAAAGTCTGTTTACAAATATGAAATTATGGTGTTAGGGCAGAGTGTTGCAGAACAATTCGTTTACATCCTTTCATTATGCTAGCTATTTCTACGAATGAAATAGATTTCATCAAGAATGATTACAAGGTATGGGTTTTATCATCATGTCGGCACAAGTACCGAGCTTCGATTATAAATGTAAAGTTTAGCATGTAATTGTAGAATTTGAGTCTCATTGTGGATTGAAGCAAAACTTAGGCTATGATTTGAGGACAGTGGGGAAATCTCTTCTGATTCAGAATTTTTATTACTGCCGCAACGGCAAACATTTTATTTAAGCACCCATAAACACATAGTACATGTCATATTCGAATCCTTAACTCTGCACCGGCATCCTAAATTCACACCATTATACATCATACTTTATTAAGTCGACTTCAGATATAGTAATACCAAGCATATAAAAACGTTGCAACACTATGTCCATGCAATAAATAATCCTGCGACTCACAGTCAGGTTATCATAAACTGAAATTTCTTCAACGAGGATATTCTTTATGTATGGCCACGTTATGTAGTCGTATCATATCACGTCCTGGTATATTATTCGACAAGCAAATAGGACATTCATGATATTCTTCAAGAAATTTTTCATCTTCCTTTATTCGATTGTATTCTATCAATTGTTCATAGATGCGTGCAGCTTGTTCAGGTCGATAAGTAGACATAGCTCGTGGATCATCATTATCATCATTGGAATCTTTCGTTGAAAGACAAAATTCATTGATTGAAACAAACTGTTCTTTGAGACATTCAATCCATTGAAAAACAATCGGCTGACTAACATTTTGTTCCCATACTTTATCTAATGTTTGACACATAGTCTGAAGATATGATCGAGATAAATAACATGATGAAAGTACACATAGTGGAGAATATATCGATGATGGATACTGTTCATGAAAATGTATAGTCAATACCAACGGTGGAAGATGTTGAATTAATGCCGATAATTGATTAGAATCATCGATAAGACGTAAATAAAAAGGTGTTGATAATTGGAAGTCGATGTCGATTTCAAATTGATCATTTTCGTTACTTATATCTGTAACTAGATCACCTAAGATAGACTTAAGTATGAGTAACTCTTCCTCTTGTTGCTGTTTGTCAGCCGTCATGCTAAACGTATCGTCACGAAGTGCTTTCCCCCCCCCCCCCGTTCTTGTTACAAGTGTTTTTTTTTCTCTTGGAGAACACGACATTGCCCTGGTCTTGTGCAATAAACAGAACGTTAAAATGACGAATGTATGTTTTTTAATGTGGCAAAAATACAATCGGTAAAAAATACTCCAATAGATAATTAATACTTTAAAAGCGAAATGAACAAAAAAAAGATCAAATTACAAGCACGTTTGTTCCTTTTTCTGTACATATGATATTTATTTAATTTCGACGTAAAGCATCAAGACGAGCTTCTAAATCAGCATCAGCTGTAGACATTGCTGCTTGTCCTTTCACCGCCGGATTAGCTGTACGAGCAGCCAGAGCATCGTGTTGAACATCTAAAAAATAAATATAAACCTTTGTACCGAATTACAAAAATATTGAATCAATATACTAGGTATTTGATTAGACATAGTTATATTGAGTTCGCTAAGCACTTGATCGACAAGTTGTTCACTAAAATAATTAAGAAAAATTTGATCTTTTTGTTCATGTTAAATCGAAGAAAATAAACTGTCTTACCTTTCTTCTTCGTCTTCATCTCCTTCAAAGGCAGCATCCATAACATCGTTCATCATTTCTTGTTTTATATTATTAGCAGTCATATTTTGTTCAAACATTTGCATCGTTTTTTGAAAATCTTGTAGAGGCATCTAAATTATAGAGAGTAAATTGTTATTGCACTCTTCGTAAGGTTTCTCAGATAAGCCACAGTGCAACTACTATAACTAATCAACGAATATAAATATGATATATCTAGTTCGAGACATCTTTCTTCAGCATCATTTTTTTGTTTCATTCTCTGATAATTAGATAATGAGCTCGTTCATATTTTACAGTGATACATGATCGTTCACCTTATACTAAACAATACCTGAAAAAACTCGAGAGAAAGTCAAGATTTAAAATATTCTCTTGACACTCAGATTCAGAAAAAAACCAAATAATACAGAACTCATTCGCTATAGGATGAAACGAAATAGATCAACAAACCATTCTATTTAATCTTGCTAATGTTTTGGTTGTTTTAACCGTAACGCTGGCCATCGTCATTTGAGCATTCATGGATGATGCTTCCGATTCTAGTGTTGATAATGTTGCATCCATAGCTCCTAATTTATTTAGTTGATTTCGTTGATTGACTATATTTTTCGCATAAGTTCGTAGTGCTTTCTAATCAAGATGACAATAAATGAGATGGAAACAAATGAAATTTACAAAATAAGATTATTATACTTGTTCTCCTTTGGCTGCTAATTTACGTATTTCATTTTCATTACGTGTTTTTTCATTATTTAATCGATTTTTTTCACGTTGAAGTTCACGTCGTGCTTGTCGAATAGCTCTTTTATTCTCTTGCATAATTTCTTTCGGGGTTTTCGTATGAAATAATTCTTTTAGTTTTTCCATTTTTTAACGATGTTGATGCTCTAGGAAATCTAATAGAAAAGCAATGTGTTAAATAAAATGCATGAGCATATATGTATGTTGCAGGCTAAACAATAACTTGTTCAAATATATTTAAAAAAAATCTGTCATTCATAAATAATAAAAAGTAGAGCGTGAATGTGAAATGGTCATGATTGCAGTGAAATCAAATAACTATTCAGATGAAAATGACATTCTGTCTTGCAAGTGTTAACTCAATCGATTGATGTCTACAGTTTATCAAAATCATCTCTGAACATGTACTTAAATTATTCTGGATGATGAGAATAATTATTGATTTGTATATCTTGTTCATAGGTGAATTTTAACAAGAGATATTTCTGTTTCAAAAACTTCTAGAAGTATTTAGTGAAAGCGAACATCACCATTATTTTACTATATGGATGTGTATAGCGTTTGAGCACATGAATCTAGTTTATTGTGATAAAAGCTGACTGAATTCATGATGTTTTTCTCTTCTTTTCACATCGTTACATGAAACTTTGACCGAATCATCGATCATGTATGATTCATAGAACAACATTTCATGAAAAGAATTACGAACTAATAACCTAACCGAAGCAAAAAACATTCGACTCCCAGTAACAGCATAAACGAATGCCAGGAAAACTTTCATGCATACTTGAAAATAAGCGTTCAATAAATTCATGATGATATTCAATATCTCAAACAACTACTTGGGCAGATATCAGTTACTGATATTCTAAGAAATGTTACATTTATGAAAACATATTCTTTAAAAACTTACTTGTTCTCAATTTTTCATCTACTCTGTATATATTAGAAAGAGTGAGTGAATAATGAGTCAAAAATGAAAACAAGTGCAATGACGAGAATGAGTAAACATTCAAACAAACACCAGGATTTCTCACCAATAATGAATCATATATTGATCAAAGTTAAAACATTCACCAATAGCAAAATCGATTCAAAGATTATGTTATATCGTTGGTGAAAAATATGAACATTGAGGATATATAGAAACTTTTATTTTAAACATACGATATTTTATTTTATATGAAAAACGAAAGATGGCGTTATCGAGTAGAAACTATGGGTAACAGATAGAATAATGGTCGTGTTCTTGTTATTCGAGAAAGCATCAAATATTGTTATCGGATGAAAACAATTCACACTTGATCATTCGAATAATATTCAATTCAAGATATGACACCAAAGATTTAATAGAGATGAACAGTAATAAGCTCGAGATCTATCCATCTGTTAGATTGCTGACGCTAGTCAAGCGAGGTTTCATATTTATTATAGTCATATCATAGAACAAAAAGTCAATGTTCCAAGGAACTTTTTGCAGCGTGATTTTTCTGTTCAAATGCTTGATAGATGTGCATTAAAGAGTGATTCGATAATGTAAGATACAACGAATCACCAATTTTTGAATCAATTGAAAAAGAAAAACAAAACAAAAGACACATTGGTATTATGTTCACAATCAAGTAAATCAAGGAAAGGAAAATATGTGTTCACTTTCATATAATATATCAATTATTATTAGTAATTCTCGTATATTCTTTATTTCTGCAATGGAGATCGAGTGTCAATTAGAGAACAGTGAGAATATGTAATTTGAATTACTATTGTAGAATATATGAAAATAAACCTATTTGCTTTATTTCTTCGATCTTCCTGTAGTTTTTTTCAGTCAAACCGGTTGAGCAAGCTTTAAATATCACGCCTTTTTTTGTTTGAATTTCATGTTCTATTTTAATATTGGATTTTATGTTGAAAAGCAAGAAAATTTCTTATCATTATGTCAATATTGTGTATGACTCATTCCATTCGTAAGTACATATATCTGTTAACATGAGTAATAGCATAATAATATGTTGATATCATTATTTACATTTTATCGATTACATGCGATTAACTTGATAGTTATTAAATCGTTCATTCTGTAGAAAATCACGTTTTTCAGTTACATTAATTGAAAGATCAGATTTACATTCACAAGATAGATATTTCATAAAACATATCCCATACAATCCTATTCTTGCACTAATACAATTCAATATAAAACTGAATTCAACTAATCAGTAGTTCTAGTTTGAAAACATTTTATTGAGATAGACAAGGTTCCACATAAATCATGCTTCCGTACAGAAGATATCTACGTATTCAAACACGTTTTGAAATTTATTTTTCAGTTGCTTATATATTAATATTGAAAACTTCTTTCTTATACGTGATCTATTCGCATTCTATAGGTATTCAACTCTTTTCAAATTCGTAATCGATGCATTTTTTTCTCATACAAAAGACTGAGTTGATCAGTGTATATTTGATTCATACCAAAACATTCTTTTCCTATTTTCCTTGTGTCATTCAGCAATAGAATAGCATTGATAGAATTAGAAATCATTTTGCCACATACAAATAGTTTCTTTTGCTTTAATCGTAATAAAGTCATGACCATTTATTCAATAGATTGTTTTCTACGAAGATATCAGTTAGGAGTGCAATTTTCTTAACTCAAAACAAAGAATAATTTACATTAAAAATCGATTTTTCATTCTACTAATAATGAGACGTAGATAAGTAAAATATTCAAATCAGGTGGAAAATGAACACAAGATGTTTCAAAGAATTGAAATTTCAACCAAAGATTTTCGAGTACAAGTATAGTTTCAAATGTAAAGAAAAACTTTTCTTCTATCTTACTGATGACATATACATATAGGAATACGAGAAAGAGTAGACTGTCTATTTTACTTGTACACGTTGAGTAATGTTACGTCGAATAAAATATAATGTGTAGAAATAATTCGTAAATGACTAATACACTAAAAGTATATTCTAGAACTTGCTTTTAGTGTTGCGTAAAATTTATTGAACGAAATAACAGCACCTTTCGTATGACAAACATATAAGAAAAATGTAGAACTCGATATGTTCATAAATATGAATTTTCGAAGATAGTTATAAAGCACCAACAGTAAAAGAAAATACTAAAGCTAAAATTTATTTATTGTCATTAGTTGGTAATCGTAATGGAAGTCGTACATGATGTATGATGGTCGGTTGCTGTATAAAAGAATCCCAAGTAGATTTTTCTGCTGCTGTTGTCTCTAACGTTTTAGCTAGTTTATTATCAAAATGTCCTTGAGAAGAATTCAGTCGAACAAAACCAAGCATCGTTTTTCGAAAACGTTCTTGACGCCATAAACTTATTTCAATAGAAATATTCTTTAAATTTTGACGAGATGTATTTTCCCAACGTAATGGAATGTCCCATCTTGGTGATGGTCCTTTGCGTGTAATTGCTAATTTTCGTTTGACTTTATTGGGCATTAATAGGCTACGTACGCATAAGAAAATTAAGGCAACAACGAACGATATATACATAGTAGATGTTTGAACAAACAACTATCTACTTACCCTTTGCATATAATATCAATATTTTGTTTCCCTTGATAAACATTATTACCTCGTATAGTATTAACTTGTATAATGCCTGAGTCGTTGTTTTTCAGATTTGTCAAAAACGTTAAATCAAAATGTAATTCGTTTGATTCTTCTGTCGATTCCATATTAGATGGAAACTGTATTTTGAAAAGTAAACTGAAAATAAAATTGTGTTGAATAGACAAAAGCACATACGTTGTCGTTCGACGTTTGGAGTTCAAGTGGATATTCTTGAAATATATTCATTTTACAAGTGGCCAATGGAATACGTACTTCACCAAGAAAATCATTAGTTGCAAATGCTACTTGACTCCAAACTGAGATCCATAGAACGCGTGCGTCGAAATCGCGTGGGGTCAATCGATACTAATATGATATTGAACAAATATATATATTTGGAAAAATCAATATACATGGAAAATAGAAAACACTTACATGAAATGTTTCATGAAATTCTGGCTCCAACGTATCTTTTCTAATAGCCGTTTTACGTTTAGTAACTTTTAATTTATCAGGTAATAAATAAATTTTACAATATCTAAAAAGATTTTCTTATCAAATCAGTTTGTTTTCCAATTGAACTACTCACGGATTTGTTGGTACAGTTTCTTTGAAACGAACAAGATCAGTACATTTTTTAATCAAAATATCCAATGAACTTTTATTACTATTATAAGAAAGTTTCAATTCGATTGTGCCAGACACAGCATGATGATTATGAGGTTTTGTTTCACTCAATTCACTTTGTAGGCTTGATTGTGAATTCTAAAGAGATGAAAGGAAAATGGTCACATCACTGACAACAGAATAAGATCAATGATTTCGCATGATATTGAAGTTCATTGTAAAGCGATCATCTTTTGAACTTTTTTAAATATATCTTCAAGCAGATCCTAATATTGTTGAACTCTTGAATGTCATCTTGTCCCTTATATGTCTCGATATTTCTCTGTTACAAATGGTGCAGTGCATGTTCTATTTTTCGCAATATATTTTATCTGCATAAAAAGTAAATCGATACTTACTGCCCGGACTGTTTCACCCGCTCCATCAGCGTCATCACTGTCACGGACGGATGAATAATTTCTAGCTCTCGAAGATTTAGTTTGACGATCGGATGACTTATTGTGTATTGCTGTTGTCTGTGTTGATGAGGGGTTTATTACTTTTATGTCATCTGTTTCACTTGGAATTCTCTTTATCGCTGGCACTTCTACTTTATTTTTTTGAACAAGTGTGTTTGATGAATTATAACGATTTGCGTAGGAATTCTGCAGTGATTCATGTGCAAACGTTTGTTCTGTTTCAGCCACAGGCAGTCGTTTTGATTCATGTATAGACGCTTTTTCTATTTCATCAATAGTCTGGTGTTTCGATTCGTATAAATATGATTGTTTCGAATCATCTGCAGACGATTGCCTTGAATCACTTAGAGATATTTGTTTTCTTCCAAGACTTGTTTGGGATTCTAAAAGTTAAAAAAATTCAATAATGATTAAGTAAAAATATAGTTTTGAATACGACGAGACTGAACTGGAAAAATCAATATTACACATAGAGAAAGAAAAGTGACATCACAAGTGGAAAGAGAGAGAGAAAAGAAAACTTAAAATGCTTTTTTCAACGTGTTTGGTAGCGCTTTTTGTCCGATGATCGACGTACAGTACGTTTCCGTCGTGGTGGATTTGATGTTGTCACAGTTGTGATTGAATTATCATTCTTTTGTGTTGACGATGTTAAATGTAATTTCGAAAGAAGATATTTTACTATTGATATCTTAGCAGGGGGAGTAGGTGTTTGTTTTCTAGCAGGTGATTCGCAAGATGTTTTTGTGATCACACGTTGTGGTAATCGTATGTGTTCATCATCTTCGTCACTCACATAGCTTTCACTCCAATGTCTTACTAATGGTATCTGATCAATTTCATTTTGTTTCCGATTTGTATCAATTGTGTGTATATTTGACTTCGGTTTTTTTACTCTTGCATGTGAATCAATGCGAACGATTTCTTTTGTTAAAATTCCAACATCATGTTTATGTTTTTCTGGGTTGTCTTCTTCTTCTTCCCCGATACTATGCAAACTACTTCTACCATTAGTATTTTGTTCTGCTGACGTAGCTTTAGCAACTGTAGATGTTGAAGAATGGTTGGATGGATTGTTTATATATGAGAAATCTATATGTGTTGGAATCAAATCATTGTCAATAATGGGTCCAATTCGAAAGCATTCTTCTACAGAATCATCTTTGAAATCTAATGAGCGAGAATTTCCATTCGGATCAGTTATGTATATAGCTGTTGGTATAATTAGATTGGAAAAGTCAGTTGATATAGGTTGCTGTTGTTGATTCGTTGTCTTTTTCAAGTATTTTTTATTTCGTATTTTTAAACTTTCATGATTACTTTCATCACTGGACGTTTCATCGTCATAATATGAATTATTTAATGTGTGAGTATAGATACTTTTAGAAGCTATACATGCAGTTGGTGTCCAAGTTGAAAAAACTAATGATGGATTTTGATCATCGTCCTTTACATTTGGTTTTTCGACGGCAGATGCATGTCTTGTTGAAGCAGACTCATCGAACGGCAAGGAAGCATAGGAACGCAATAGGAGTGATGGTTGAGTCTTTTTTGGTCCTATGAATATAGTAGACGATTTCGAAAATCTTCTCGCTGTATTGTTTGTTATTACTGTTGTTCCATATTTTGTTTTAGAGTGAGGTGCGAGTAAATTAGGATTTGAAATTTCCATGGATGTTGTGATATTTCTTTTCCCCGTAGCATGTGTTTTTGTATTTGAACGTGGTAAGAGTGACGTAGACTTTTTGATTGAGATTAAGGGTAAGTGTGGCTCATTAATATTGGACGAATCATCTCTATTATTATTCACTGACGTATCGTCAGATTTTATATCAGTAATGGATGGCTCAGCGAATGATACTTTTCTAGAAAACGTTTGAGTAAAAGGATCAGACACGGTAGCATTCGTACGATTGTTGATAGCGTTTTGATGTTCTAGTGCTTTGGATTTCCAATGTTGAAATATTCCTATAATGAATGCTTCCTTGTAAATAGAATCAGGATCATCGTCATCCTGATTCACAAGTTGATTATTTAAAATTGTACGATGTCTTGTCGAAGGGTAGAATGTTGGCATTGACGAATTAGTTAATAATGATGAATGTCCACTTAGTTTTGTTTGCTGTTGTTGATGATGAAAGAGTTCGGTCATTATACTATAAAAAGCGCAATTCAATGTTTGGCATTGATGAATAAAATTATCCTAGTATCAGAAAATAGCAATGCACGATTGCCGTATGTTTGCCAATTTTTTTCTTTTTGACGATTTCTTTTTTCTTTTCCCTTCCTCAGCCTGTACCATAATTATTTTTATTTTCAGCAATGAAAAATTTGTCGTCAACTTAAAAATAATCATTCAAGTGTGACCAATGTGTCATAGAATGTAATATAAGTATTTATGCTAATGTATATATTCTCATTACGTCTTCCTATCATATGCGGTTTTGTCAATGGAAGCTGTATTTTTCTTCAGTAGTAAAGCAATAAACATTCATCATGTATATGATTTTATGTTGTTTGCAGTTCACGAAAATCTTCAAATCGAATTGTTGGAAAAAGATAGTATTGTGTTCCGTTTCTTTTGTATCTTACTTGATTTCGATTGTCAAAGGCCATCACCGTTATTTGAATACGATTGATGCATAGGCTTTTTCTTGCTTTCTGTCTTCACAATCATACTCGAATAATGAGAATACGACGAATGATGTAAACTATGAAG
This sequence comes from Rotaria macrura, assembly GCA_900239685.1. Taxonomy (NCBI): domain Eukaryota; kingdom Metazoa; phylum Rotifera; class Eurotatoria; order Philodinida; family Philodinidae; genus Rotaria; species Rotaria macrura. Next base: position 9,404 of record OENT01000097.1, on the reverse strand, counting down.
AACAACCCGTATTTGAATCCGTTATGATTCATTGCTTTCCAGTAAGAAAAAGAAGAAGATAAGAAAAAAAAATACTGAATAATTGGTATGTAACGAATAATGAATGAGCTATTTATATCCAAGATAATCAACACAACAAGTAATATATGTATTGATAGTTATAAAAGAATCGATCAAGCGTGTATAGGTATATAAATGACGTTCGCTTGATTTTGCACGCGCAGCTATCGATAGTAAAAAAACGAGTTTAGAAACACGAATTAGACACATAAGCCAAAGCAGATATAAGTCAAAAGAAAAAAAAGTATTCCGACGCCGGGAATCGAACCCGGGCCTCCTGCGTGAAAGGCAGAAATCCTAACCACTAGACCACGTCGGATACATTGATATGTATTATACATACTCGATCGACTTTGCCTTTCGGGCACTTTTAATGATATTTCATTTTCATCGATTTGCATTGAACCAATAGATATTTTAGGTTTTTGTTTGGTATCTGAATTCAACGAAGTGCGTGATGAAAACATATGAGAATGTGAAAGACGATGAACTGCTTGACGTAAACTTTGCATCGAAGCACTAACATTTTTATCAGATTGTTTTTCGATTGTTGTAGATGTTAAACTTCGTTCAGGACTGCCTATCAACAAATTAAGAATTCACATATTTAAATATTCTCGATAGATTAATGTTGAGTGATTCAATAAAAAAAACACGATTCGATTAAAAGCAAGACAATGATACAACTAGAGAAGTGTATCACAAGTATTAATACTATGAAATAGTAGTATTACTATATGTAAATTCAGTGATTTGACGATGAAATTAATGTCTGTATGTTTTCTCTAAAAATTGACATTTGGTTATGTAAACAAGCAACAATTAGAATTAACAGAAGTTGCTCAAAATAACTAATGCATCTGTGTTTCTAATTGTCATGCGCAAAATATATAAGATACATTTTCCGGATTGAATCTCAAGAAAGGAATTTTTTTTCAACTATGCCAAATTCAATAGTAATGTCATGTTCTTATAGATTTGTAAACGGGATTTTATTTTTCCAAATGACGGCTTCATGTTATGTTGTCAACAAAGAAAAAAAAATATCATTTTTATGAATTAGACACTTCCGAAATAATCTGGCGTGTACCTTACTCGAGAATGGTATAAGGAGAAAAAAAAAAGAATTGTCGGAAATGAAAATTTAGATTTCTTTAGAAAGAAAAATCCTTCCGAATGTTTTCACAAAAGAAAAATAATTTTCTATACTGTTGAAACTTACGATTATATGATTGATGACGTCGCGCTATGTTTAGCTTATCTCTTATTGATTTTTTATTTGTTTGATTTGGTTCCGATGATAGCACAGATTCACTTTTAGCTACGATTCGATATGGATTAATATATTGATTTGAATCCGTTTTTATTACGTCTGTACTTTTCGACGATGTTGGATGTGTTTTGTCTGGTTTTTTATTTAGAGTTGATGATTTTAAGATAGTATTGGCATCCTCTGATGAACTATTTAGTATAGTTTTGGTCGTAGGTATTGGAGGAGGTCGTCTTGGTAATGGTTGAGTAAATGATGGATTCGCTGGACGTTTATTAAGACGATGTTTGATGAAATTTAGTTTTTCTTCATCATAATGATTTTGAACTATCATATTATCGATTCTATTTGATTCGCCCGGTTCGCTTGTTTTACTCAATTGATTATGTAATGAATTGTTCTTATTTGATGAATGAAAAATATCTTCCGATTCAGAGTCGGAACTTGATAGAGCATACAAATCTATTTGAAAAACAGAATATCAAATATTATTTTCATTTGAAAATAAATCAATTCATACTATGTGCAGAAGCAAACGTTGGAATTGAGTCATGGAAAGTATCTGATGGTTGCGATAGATCCTTATGAAGATCACCACGAATCGAATACATCCATTCACCTGAATAGCTCATCAATTGGCTAAAAAAAACTGAAATGATGAATGCATCCGACGTGGTCTAGTGGTTAGGATTTCTGCCTTTCACGCAGGAGGCCCGGGTTCGATTCCCGGCGTCGGAATACTTTTTCTTTTTCTTTAATTCTTTTCTTAAGACTTACATCTGCTTGCAACATAGTTGACATAGCCAGCTATTGTCATTGACATTATAGATAAGTCGACACTGTTTACATACTTTAGCTGTACATTTTGGACATGAATCACCTGTATTAAATATATAGCCGAATGGGGCTTGACATCGTGCACATATAGAGTTTGATTTTGATTGTGATTTAGTTCTAAGGTTGGCTACTTCTTTTCGTAAATTCCTGAAAATCGATCATAATCGTTTATTGACACATATATGTATTATAGTATTCTAAAGGAAGATTGTATCTACGTACATAAAACGTGATAGATGTTTGCTACGTAGATTTTCATCACGCAGTAAGACATCAAGGATGTGTCGCTTTTCATCTTCGCGAAAAGTTGAAAGATCAGGTAAATTTATCATGGTATCTTCAATTATAGTTGTTGTTGGTGATGGCGTTCGCATGGATTTATCACGATTGCTACGTGTCATTTTTTCAGATCTGAAATAGGATTTTAGAAATCAGCATAGTGATACAAGTAAACAAAAGAGTGAGATACACATTTATTCAAAAGGTAATTTATGAATCAATGAACTCGTATATCGATGTTAAATACAAAAGAATTTCTCTAAAAAACTAAGTTCAATCGATAATCTTTAAAATGATAATAAAATTTAAATGTTATGATCATTATTCAATATGTTACTATCATGTATATATTTATATATATTTGAATCATCAATGATATATATATATACATCATCCTCCAAGGCATAATTGTCGAGAGAAAAAGAAATAGAAAAAGAAAAAAAACATTTTTTTTTTCATGGGTTTGTTCCTTTTTTTTCTTCATAAAAGAGAGAATCTTCGGAGCGTTAACCCAGTCTTTTCCTTATTCTCTACTCTCGTTTCGGTTCGTTTGAAAAAATACTCCTTTGTGAGGTTCTTTTTGTAAATTACTATTTTCAACATATATATATATATATATCCGATCATCCTTTACTAACTAATAATTAGCTGCCGCACTACTGCCACTTACTCTCATATGATGCATTGCTTGACAGAACAATAACAATTTTGAAAGTTAACCTAAACCCCAGTTAAATTGAATGCTCTACCGGAAAGTGTGACGTGTTGGAATGTTTATTTGAGTAAATGAAAGTATAGCATGAAGAATATATTGTAAATAAACATGTGTGCACATATGTAACTAACCTATATTTGTGCTTCTATACTTACTATGCATATTTTCGAGTGTGAAACGATGCGCTTTTTAAACAGCACAGACAATTTAGAAAAAAAATAATCACCTGTACACGGCAACATAGGGAGAACAAAAAAATGCAATCATTCTAACCAATAATTAGATTTACGGATGAAAAACACGCTAATTTGATATTTATAGACTTTCATTATTCGTTTGTTTGAGTTTAAAGAGAAACATTTTTAACACATGGCAATATATAAATAAAAAAATATATTAACTAATATGAAATATATATTCACTATCATCTGACAAATTATTTTAAATAAAATTAGATGTTTGTTGATGACTCCTATTCTCAAGAGGAGAACGTCGCTGGAAATTAATACTTAATAGTTTTTCATGAATTATGGTACAAAGAACGATTGTATGAAATAAGACGAGAATTTCAAATATTTCAATCATAAAAACGTATAATTTAACATTTTAATATCATTCATATGCGATTTATTTGTTTTTTTCCTTCTCGGAAATGATCCGTTGATATAATTGACTTTGAATCGGTGAATGACCTCATTCAGTGTTCATAGTTGTCTTGACTACATAGAGCCAGTATGTTTATGTTTTTCTCTTGTGCATGCTTGATCACTATTCATTCTACACGCTATATTTCGTGATTATATTTAAAAAAAACGCACCCTTTCGTAAAGCCACATTGCACTCAAGTCCCTTTAACTGAATGTATACAAATAAGATTTTGCTGATGATCTTATGCATAACACGCCTCATTCAGTATTTTGTATTCCAAGCAAAAAGTTAAATATTTATGTAAAATCAGGTCATATGATGATTATGGAAGAAAAACAAAATAGAGAATTTATTACTTACGATCCGTCTTTTTTTGTATATCTTTTATGATTCTACATTATAATCCATGATGACCATTTCTTTGTCGTGATTTTTTTCCCTTTAACTGCAGACAACAATTATGAATTCTCGTAGTGAAAAAAAAATCAGCAGCTGCACCTAGATTCTTTGTTTTTCTTCTCTTTTCCTATGTCAGATAAACAAACACGCATTTGGTAACTTTTTACTTCTTGGAGAAACGTCACGCACATCGTGATCTATTGTAGCGTGTAATCTCTTGTGGGCAGTGGAAGAACGATGGATGTTGTAGAGTTGTCATCAACTAAATATGCATATGAGCAAAGTATTGTTAATTTTTATTCAATAAGAATAGCGAAATAATAAATGATAAACACATTTTATTATCATTTCTTCTCAAGGTTACTAATATAAATAAGAAAATATTCAAAGAAAAAATCACTAGGGCAAATGAAGAAAATGAACAGATGACATTTATTTGCCCTACGTAATCAGAATAGAACTTATTAATAAAACATTAATATTCTTGTGTCAGATATTTATTATATATACTAATAATCACGTGACTTAATATAATTCTATCTATCATGAATTCATTCAACAAATACGATTAACCCTGTTGACTTCATTGTTCATAATGAAAAGAAAAACATTAGTTGTTGGTTGTTTTTTCGTGGAACTATCTCGAAATAAAATATGTAACAATTCTTTTTTTTTTCTCCACTTTCTCGAAAGATCGAAACATTCTATTTTCTTCGACGTAGCCATGTAGAATTGTAGTAAAAATAGAAGCGTCTACTTATTAGATATGTGTAACAATCGATGGATTAACTATAGAAGTGAACATTGTTGTTAAGAAGAAATGTTCCATTTCAAAAGATAATAATTAGAGATTTTATTCTCTAACACGTGGATATAAGGACCTATTGAAAAAAGCACAGAGATAGTAATATTTTACAGTACGTTAGGATAGAATATGAAACTTTGCAGTGTTAAATAAGTACTTGAATGACATATTTTCATGATATTTTAAAGTTATGAATTATTTAAGTGAATTTTATCTAACTAAATTTATTTCATTCAGAAAATCTTGCACACTCGATCTTCTACACAGCATATTGCATAGTTTATAATTAAACGAAACTGACTAGACTAAAGACAAATTTCTAGTAGATCCTGAAGCTGACAACGACGTTTAACACTGACAGTCAGCCGATGTGAAGGTTAATTGCTTGAAACTAAACGCATGGTCTATTATGATAAAAATTGATTAGATAGTATCAAAAAAACTACTATGGCTAGTAAAGTCGAAATAATAATTATGCTTACAGTCACTCACTTATTGAAGAATTCAGATACATCCATCGATCTAGAATTCTTTTTATAAGTAGTTTTTCTCGATAGGATTTCATTCTATTCTAAAGAATAAACAAGATGTTATTTTTTCAATGATATACTGAAATTACTCATGACTTGTCTTTTGATGGAATACAATGAAAGTTATTTCGTTCGAATAGGTTTTAAAATTTCAATCTATAATTGATTGAAGTTTGACTTTGCTTATTTATTTGTCTCAATATTGAGAATTAAAAAGAAAATAATCATATGATATATACTATATATATTGTGTGTTATGCTGTAGGCCACAATCTTCATGATCTCTAGTCATATCAATGACCTATGAAATTAAGTATTGTGTCTGACATTCTGACAGAATTCAAACACATTTCATTTTACGAATGACTATGGAATTAACTAAAAACATAGCGGCTTTTTTTTATTATCATCTGTATAATTAACAGCATCAAATGAGGTTTTTTTCCGGAAAAGTAATTATATTGAACATGAATATTGACAGAAAAAATTTTCTGGCAATTTTATTATTACCTTCAATTCTAAATAGATGGAAAAAAACCGTGAAAGACAATACTTTCTCTAATAAGAAGATTACATCAATACTAGTATAACAAGCTATTAAAATCGAAACAAATGAAGCTCGACATGGAAAGAGAGAGAGAGAGAGTAAAAAGCCCCCTGTTTCAATCATTTACTTTGAAATAAAAAAAATCCATTGATCCGTTCAAAGTAATTTTTTGTTCTGTCAAGGGTATTATAACTCATGATAATACTTGTTCGATCCCTTCCGTTGCCTTGCATATACTAGTGCTCGAAAAGAGACTACTGACATAAATCCTATGTTTTCTTACGTGACAAATTCACTCATTAGAAAAGCAACCTGTGACAGTTCCTCTTATTCAATGGCTAGAACTAGAAAATAAGCTAAACACATAATTCGACAGACAGCTAATGAAACAATCTCTTGAGTAGATTTCGTTTTACAGATAAGAAAGAAGATTTAACGACATGAAACAAAAGACTGAGGCATATCGTATGGAAAAGCTATTCCGAATTATTTTTATTGGTCATATCTTTGGCATTCACAACTGTTTACGAGCAAGACACTTTCTCGTAAACTTTAGTAAATAATCCTTATAGATAGTTCATCACATATTCCACATTAAATTGAATGATTAGTGAGACGTATTCGTTCCTGCTCTTGTTTTATTCTTATGGGACATATGTTTAGATAAAGAATTTCAATGTCAACAGTAGATTACTCTTCATTCAGACCAATGATTGGTATGCTGCAGTCACAAGATAACAACTCAAATCAAATAGGTAGAAAACTGAATCTTCATATTGTTTTATAATTAAGAAAAAGAACCCTATCTATCATGATCTGAATAGACAACGACCTTCCAGCAGTCATTTGTATGACGATGTTTTTTGTTCGTTGCGCCTTAAAGAATTTACCTCGCACATAAATGTATACATCTAGTAACTGCTACCTAACACCTCTGAGCACATTATTGCCGTTATCTAGTTGTATGAATTTAATTGGGTATCAACATGAAATGATAATGACATTCTTGGGAATTTTTTTATGTATCTCTATTCAGAATAAGATTGTTTATATTACAGTTGGTAACAGAGCGGGCGTCTAGAATTACTTTTTCTGTGAAACTTCTTATGAGTTTCATCATAGTTTGCTTCAATATTGTCTATGAGTTCCACGAATTCCTATGGATTCTCAGTTACAGTAAATCAATATCATGACATTCTGAATGAACAAGTGAAATATTATATTGTTACAATTAATTCCTATATAACTTAGTTCTATAAATACAACACTGACAACTACTCATTTAGGAATGCCGTTGTATTTATGACCAGATTCCTTGATATTATTCACAGATATTAAGCATTCAAAAGAAATCACTTTTCTAACTTCAAATGAAATATCTTGTATCGCGATGTTATTTCTACAACATACATACTTAACTCTGAGATACAAAACCTATGAACTCGAATACCCTTCGTGAAAGTTGATATTCGGACAATAAAACTAGTTTCACAGTGAATTTGAGCATCGCATGTTTTTGTACATTCATGTATACATTATAAATGGAATCTCAGTCAGCCTTTTAAAAATATCAGAAACAGTATTTTACGTATCTGCAAAAAACGAATCACTAATAATTCAATGTTTGGTGTTAATATTGCTTTTGAATGTGAATCGGCTTAAATTTTGTTCTTAAAAATCAATATTTAGACTGATAAAATGAACATCTTTGATTGTTATTATCTTTATTCGAAGGAAACAAAAGAACAATAAAAAGAAATGCATTCATTGTCATGAATAAAATCGAATAACTATGTTTACTAAATTGACTAACTGTTAATGCGACAATCATTCAATTGAAACTTTTATAATCAAGGATGTATTCCTCTTTACCTCAGATCCCATACTCTCGTACACTGTTTTTTTTCCTGACAATACAAGAAATGAAACAAAAAAAGAATTCAATAATGAAAAACATGGTTAACGACATATAGTAATCTTTTTGTATTCCTTTCAATATCTTTTATGAAGACCTATGATTACATTAGTTCGTTGAATATTATTAATTGGTAAAAAAATAAATAAAAACTCAAGTATCATCACTCTAATTTGTTATGCCTTCGATATTCCCCGTGCTACAAGGGTCAGTCGTAAGAATTCTAACAAAACATCCATTACCTGATTAGTTGTGATTATTAAAGAATAGATACAATCGTTATGTTTTTCCAGTTGTCATGTAATTCGGATTACTTTACTTGAAAGCTCACTCCTGTAGTCACGATTTACCACCGTGGAGAATGTTAGTATTGATGGAGCTTCAGACTTTCTTTCATGAAAAGACTTACGATAAAATATTTGTGTAGGTCTGACATAAAAATGTATTACAATAGGCAATATAACGGTCTTAGTACAGGCAGAAGTCGAAACTGTTGATAGGATAGGAAGAGAGAGAGAGTTCAGATTTCAACTCGAGTTCCATCACTACGAAAAAATGATTTTAGTTTATAACAATGTAAATACTGAATATAATTGTTATGTGACAAAAGTCAATCGTTTCGCCAAAAACTATTGTATGAGCATTGCTGTATTCTAATGGTTGTTCGTTTCTTTCTAGTCCAACGAGAAATCTCCATTTTTCTAATCAGAACAAGATATATTTTACATATCATTGGGGAGCAAAACGAGAAGAAATCACGATGTTGTATTTATTGCTACATAATAAAACTCATGGATGAGAACAAATCGGAAGGGATTAGTTGTGAATAATTTTAAAAAATCAACATCATACAACAGCAGCACCATTTGTTTTCGCATCATGTCGTTTTCTCATCGGTGGCTCTATAACATCATAATACATCAACACATAATGATTTGCAGTTGATACGTTTAGCTGAATCAATAAAACAGAAAAAGAAAACAAAGTCGATCACATTGTTAAGCAAACAAGTGACTGCCGTTGGATGCTAATCGATTGTGAGGAAAAGACTCAAATGACCTTTTCATATGAATACTCATGATTCTTATCTTACAGAAAAAACGAACTTAATTCTATTTTCACTGTGATCCATGTTGATTTTATTTAATGAAGAACAATTTTCTAGATTTCGACTCATATCCATCATAATTTCAGTAATAATTATTGTTACTAAAAATATATTTACATGATAGGGAAAAGAAAAATTTATTCCTTTCATTATATGAAAAACTCATGAGAATGCTACAATAAATGATGTCGCATACGAAAGCATATCACCCCGGAGGGGTTTTCAAGGAAGTGTTCTCGGTAAATAAAAATTACATATTCGGAATCAGCATAGTCAATTACCCCCGTCCCC
>OENT01000096.1:171991-221306 GCA_900239685.1 Rotaria macrura | reverse complement strand
CAATCATTTTTTCGATAAGAAAAGCGAAGTGCTGTAACTTTGAATAAGGTGCACCTTAACATTTGGTAATTTATTAATTTTTTTAGATAAAAACAAACTCATCGATAATCACTTGCCATTAGAACGTTTTATAATTATAATTGTTTTGAAAAAAAAGATGATGCATAACATATGTGTAATTTTATTTCATTCGGAGAAGAATATTGACACCGACTTACAATAAAACATGAGATCGATCTTTAATTCTTATCTTATTTAATAGGTCAATGTTTTCCTAAAAACTGGTTTCTAGTAAATATTCATTTTAATTTCCACTTGCAGAATTTCTCTAACGTGATTTTTCTCAGATACTTCGGCAAATCTGTGATTTACCGATTCTAGCATTGATTAGGTTTTATATGAGTATTAGATATCAGGAAAAATATTTTCAATAAGATAATTTACATGAATTTTACTCCCATCCCAACCAAACTCAAAAACTAGAGAAAGAAAATTCAAAACAAACTTCGTCATATATTCTTTTTAAATGCTAAGTGATCAATGGCGTTAAATATTTAAAGAAAGACACGAAAAAAATCGTTTTCGAGGTTCGGACCAACGTTCTTAATAGGAATCTGAAATAGAATGTACGAGTACACTATGTTTTTGAGAATACCATGTATCAGTGCACACTGTTTTACAAAGCAAAACGTACAAAGTGTACGAGAGGCGCAACACTGCTTTATTGCCACAATAGAAAGCTTTTATTTCATTTTTCACTTTAATAAGCACATGAAGGTTTATACTACATAAAAATAAAATGCCTTTAAATCACAAAAGAAAACGAGATCTGAGTGAATAAAAAATATCGACTGTTATATTCGTCAAGTACCATGATATATCTATACACTGATCAATATATAAATACATAATCAAGAGGGAAACGAAAAAAACACTATAGTACATTAATATATAGTTCAAAAACTGATTATTACTTAAGCAACAAATTTATATATATAATACTTAGAAACAAAAAACAAATTGACACGTTTCAATCCTTTATACGTAGATCTTTCGCTATTTATGCACAACAGCATCTGTGATAAAAAACAAAACAGATAGGCAAAGAAAGAAAAAGTTGAAAGAAAACATTACAAAATCTCAATAAAGTTCTTGTAACGTTCGCGTTTAAATTTTCATTAATTTTTTTATCTATTTATTTTTATGATTGATAGTGTAGTGAATTAGCAGCGCAATACCTAAATATAAAGGATTAAAACGATTCAACTATTGTCCTATTCCTATGTAATTGAACTGATTTCACCGAATAAAAAAATCACAATACTTTTTCATCTTTTGCCAGTGATCCATGTCGCCGACAAGTTTTCTTCCGTTTCTTCGTGCATATCACGATGATCTTCACAAAACCAAGCGTTCTTATCTATTGGAATAGCCGACCTACTGCGACAGATATTGCACAACCACCTTCGACACGAATCTTCTTCATCCACCCAATCATATATTTCATTCTGATGGCAACATAGAATGGCATTGATTTGCATTGGATCATCAGATGATATTGTTTTTCCACATCGATTTGTGCCTTTGATAGAATTAGCTTTGGTTTTCTTTTTGGTTTAATTGACTCAGAAGAATGTGCTGTTGGATAAATCAATCGTTTTCGCTTCATAATATTCGGTCGAGTTTGTCGACAGGGCTCATAATCATCAGGAGCATCGATCAGCAATTGTATTCTGTTCAATCGACGACTCGATTTCGGATCTTATCATGAACTGAACGCTTCTTCAACGATTTTATGACACCAGACGCTAAACGAGATATTTTAAAAGAATAATAACTAAATATCTAGTTTATTATAAATTAAAGACAAATGTTACCTTCGAATATCGTCACATAGGAGAAGCCGTACTGTTAAAAGACAATCGAGAGTTTCATTTGTTATTCTTGAACGGGCTATAGTTTGTATTCGATTTGCTGCACTATAACCTCATTCACATTCTGCTGAGTTGAGAGGTGAGATTAAATAAATACTTAACAATATTAAAATATTCTTGAACTGTTCAGAAAATTTTTCATGTGTTGTTTTTTTCAATTCGATGAAAATTTTCCAAAATGTAGCAGAAGAAGCATTATTCGACTTAACTTTTACGAAATTGATCATCAAAGGGTTGAATGATTCCCATTCCATTTGAACATTTTTTGAATCGAAATTGGATAAATTTTCATATTTCTTACAAAGATATTGTAGCTCGTGACGATCGTACGCAGCATCGGTGAGAAGCGCTTGATTTTCTTCGATCGTCACTGGATCAAATAGAAACGATAAACATCGATGTAGTTCAGACGGTGGGAATCAACGTTCGATTTCTTCAAGCAAACTTTGGACATGACAGCAACATTCTGTTGCTAGATCATCACGGTTTTTTTTCCTGAATATCTTAAAAGCACCAAACGAATCTTCTGTTTCGGTCAAACTAAGATATTCTGCCAGAGACGGTCCCCAAGGACACGTGCCATTACGCCCTTTTGTCGTCCATGCGTCTAACATTTGTTTTTTAATAGAAACTGTATCCACCATCATTTTGTATGAAATATCATCCTTCTGCATCATCTTCGTAAGCTCACCTTCAGTAAAAATAATGAATGTAGATTTGCACAAAAACAAAAAAATTTAAGTTTCAACTCACCGGAAATACATTCATGTGAGTCGAAGTGGAAAGGCAGAACAAATAAAAACCGATCATCTAAAATTTGCATCAGCAACTCAGCTGCAGCATCACGTTCATTTTGAGTTACGTTCCGATCATTCGATGTAATTTCGAGAGCAGCTAGAAGTGCTTGATTTCCTAGCAAAGTTTTATAAGATGTATATAGATGAGTTTTTGAAGCATACAAATATTTCTTACCTGGCTTCATGTTATTCATAATTAGCCTCAAACAATCACGTATTGGTGACCACCTTATTTAGAAAATTCTTTTGAACTTGAGTTCAGGCATTGTCAGAAAATTATACATCTGCTTCCATTTGTGTTGACAGACTGTGCTTCTGTTAAAATAACTATAAATTTTGCCAATCAAAGTATCGAAGTTCGCAATAAACGGCCGGTTTTTCAATTTCCCGTCATCTATAATCAAACATAGTAGAAAAGTATTTTGACGTCTTCAAATAAAACTATTCTCATCATCTACACACTGTCCTGAGTGTTTACCAACAAGCGCATAAGAATGTGCAATTTACGTATTTAATTCTAAAGATGGCATATCATGATTTTTTCGTAATTTAGTAGCTACACCATCATGAATACCTGCACACAGAAAAAACAAAAATTGAAGTAAAGGTTATTCGTTCGATACCCTTAAAAGTACTTGTATTGTCGGTCGCTGGCCAACAAGTTCTCGACAGATTTAAATTGTCGTTTTTCCACAATACGCTTATTCTTCTCACAATATTCCCAGCCGATCCATCACCGTCCATACTGATAATCCCATAAAATGTTGTTCAAGGTTCAAAATTTTCCAGATATCTGACGTACACAATACAATTTTTCCCAATCAAACGAGATGTCGATTCATCTAGCATCCAACCTATGCACATGAGAAAGAATATGTGTCATTAAAAGCAAAAATTTCGACCGAGAACATCTACCTACTGTTGGGTTTTGTTCAGTTTATTCACAAAATCCTTATGTAATACACTTGCTATGTGTTGAAGAAATATCAATGCAGCATTATCGTTGCGATAGCTAACACCACTAACTTCAGCCGGTAACAATTTGACACCGGTTTTTTCTAATAGATCACAAAGTGGTGAAAAACAATTTAATGAATGATCATTTGGACATAAATAAATACAGCAATACATTAGGTTTCGTACGGATTCTTCCTGGTGCGACAGAACATTTGTTCTTGTTGTAATCCAGTCGGGTTGGTTCATCGATGTTCGTTGCAATTCTAGCTGTTCTGCCTCCTTATGTTTTTCATTTAAACGATGCTCTTTGATCTTGTCTAAAGCCAACACGTTGAAACCGTTAGTAGCTCACGTGTGTTCTTTACCATTTTTGTTTTTTATCATACGATATTGCTCACATAAACGACAATCTGATGTGACGCTACCAATTTTTTCATTGTTTCGCTTGTAAAGCCAACGTATATACTTTTCTTGTCTTATACTGGTTGCATCATGCGAATATGATAAATAGAAAGATGTGGGATCATTTTTCCACGAAGGCAAGTATGTTGCACGACGACCAGAATTTTTTTTTCTAACAAGCGATGATAAAATTCCAACTATGTGATACTGGATTGACCTTATTGTTGACATTCAACATGTTCACGTGTTGTTGAGATTTAATATGAGAATCCGATTCTATATATATTTCTTCAATAACTTCTACTTTTGATAAGGGTAACAATGTTGATGAACGTCCAGTGATGATGGTCGGCTCTTCGAAGTTTTCCATTTGACCAAGATAGTGTCAATTTCACACAGAATTTTATCTAAAATTTACATGAAGACGAACATCGATATGATAAGAAAATCAATGACGAACTCATATTCTGTTCAACAGAATCTGTTGTAGAGAATCTGCATAGGTTGAAAATTTTGAAACATGCATAAACATAATACATATGCACGAAAACAACGAAAATTTTAGGATTAACTTTTTCTCTTGAAGATTGCTTTTGTTGTATTTTTTCCGCTCGTCAGAAACTTGTTGCAGCGAAGCTGATCGCTTCACTTTCTTGTTAGATGATAACCAAGGGAGTGGATATACTTGAGCTATGTGTATACTGGAATGGCATATCCAATAGCAACTCTATCATAGAGACGGTACGATAGTGCCTCTATGTGGTATCTATCGTTCTATTCGACAGTGAAGCGTTATGCTTGTGTACATGTACAGTATTGATATTGATCAACAATCAATAGATAAACTTATTTTCTTTCAAGCATAAAAGTTCGTCTTCGACGGCCAAAGACTGTTAAAAACAAAGTTTACTACGAAATTTCAGTGTGTTTAGCGTACACTCTGTTTTTTTCTGCAGCATGTAAAACAGTGTCTAAATTCTGTTTCATTATGGTACGGTACATTTCGTTTTGCTGGGTACACTCTTTCATTAAGAACACTGGTTCGGACATGCGTTTCTCTCCGTTTTTCCTAGAAGAAGTGCGTTTCGCAGCATCTTGAGTTAGATAGAACGCGTTTTGCTGCTTTGACTTTTTCGGGATGATGCGAAACGCTTCTTTTTTAGATTACGTTTCGAAGCGTTTACGAAGCGAAACGCTGTTGAACTGATGTTGATCTACAAGGAACGCATTTTACAGAGTCATAATTAGGAGAAAACGTGAAACGCGTCTCTTCAAAATGTATTTTGAGTCGTTTACGCTTCGAATGATGAAAAACGAATCTCTTTTGTCGCAGCATCTCCCACCAAATTTATCTTTATAAAGCATGTGGATTAAGAAAATTCAGACATTTTCATGATTGTCGAAACTATGGGAACTGGTTTTAGAAAAGATTCGCTGATCGCATTGTTTTTTGTCATAAAGATGGCGGTGAAAATCTTCCATAGGCAAGGTGTTGTGGGCTGACATCTATCATCCCAACCAAATACCTCTCGCTCATCATGATGGTATCATTTCAACATCTGCATCACTCTTTGATTGGCTTGACAAATCGATATGGGAGATCGATTTATATTGTTTTCATTTGTTGTTGTTGTTTTTCTTTTAAGATTGTTGTTCGTTTTCCTCTTCCAAGAGATTGTTGTTGAATAGATTTCTCCTTTGTTTTTCGTTACCTCAAATAAAAATGATATCGCAGATTTCTAAGACAAGGTCAGAATCGAATTCTCCTAATACTTAGGCAGATTACGTCGTTTTCTAAAGCTAATTGCAAGTTAGACTAGCATTGAACATTAGAGCGTAACTAAAGTATATTTCTTGTTAGAATACTTATTTCATTACCTTTTCATTCAAACGAAACGCGTTTCGTGTCATCGAATACAGGACTATATTAAATATTAAAAAATTTGAAAAATTTAGTGACGACTGAAGTAAAAATAATGTGCATGACAGCTTAGCGTTACTGTGAGAGAAAAACATTTTCGGGCAACATATCATTTGTAATGATGATTATTGTGAATTTATATGAACTGCTTTATAGTGAGTGATTATATACCCTCGGAAATATGACTATAATATGAACTTCGTTCGTATTTTATCGATGCAGCTAATTATGGCTTGCCCATGGAAGAGGGGAAAGTAGCAAAATGTCGACAGTAAAATGTCGACGGGAAATTGTCGAAAAATAGTGTCGACAAAACAAAATTGTCGACAGTACAAAATGTCGACACTGTAAAATGTCGACAATTTAAAAGAATGACAAAATTGAACTATGATAAAACTATATATATTTTTGACTAAGTCAAAATCCAATAGATTACAATAAGAACAAAATACGTGAATACGGAAAAGAATAGCGAAAGTCATAGCTTTGTTGTGCTAGCAAATATGAATTGAACTACTTTGATTTCGTACCAACTAGGAATGACAATTGATAATCATATTCGGACAAATGGATTATTGGCATACGAACCAGGGCAAGAGCAGCTTCACTAAGAACAGCCGAACCCATTTCCTTATCGTAGATTTTTTCAATTGCGATTATCTCTTTTACAATCTGTTCTTTCACATTTCTTTAAAGACACTAACTTCGATACTTTCTGGTATCGATAAGTGAGATTCATGGTCACCTGACTTCCCGATATACGGATCTTTGTGATAGGTATGCAATTAAGCAGAGCACATCCGATCCTTACAAAACCAATACTTAATCTTCGGTCTGGTTTTGTTTAATTGATACTTGAATGCATCACAGATTATGATCGGCTTGCCTTTTTTGCTGGTCGAAAAACTGAGAAAAGGACTGGTTGACTTTGAGGAAATACGAGACGCTGATCACACCAGATGGACGAAATAAAATGATGTGTCGATTGTACTAGTATGATGGTTTGCCCACGAATGACAGTTATTTGAAAAAAGTGAACATTTTTCAGTCGAGAAAGAAGCAACACAAATTAAATTGTATATCCAGGCCGCAATGAACGTAGAATATACACAAAGAGAAGAAAAGGAACGACAGCATGGAATTTCACATTTCTGTGCTACGATATAAATTTCGACATCTTTTTATATCGGAATTTTCTTTGTCGACTATTTTTATGTCGACATTTGTACTCGTCGGTATTTGTACTTGTCGACATTTTGCTTGTAGACATTTTTCTGTCGACGTTTTGCCTTTCGACATTTTGCCTGTCGACAATTCGACACCTCACCTGAAAGAGATTAGAATTACAGAAAAAAATTTCTTTTAACTATGAATATACTTGATCATACAGATCATGGATTTGACTTTAAAAAAGTTTATTAAATCCACGAAAAATTTTGAAAAAATTCAAAAAGTCAAATAGGAATTCTTTAGAATTTAGACATATGAAATTCAATTCTTTCAACTTTTAAATCCATTTTATATCGAATTAAATTCATTTTCGTTGAATATTTTCGTTTTAAAAAAATAGTTTTGCTGATGCTACTTTTTAAAGTTAAATTTAAAATAAAATAAGAGAAAATCCCACTCCTACTTCGATAGGAGCAGGAAAATAAATATGATTCTTCATCACTCATTCAGATGTGAAAACGAAACTTATTCAAATAAGTTTACATGGCACGTCCAAATAAGATTATAATCGATACATATACTATACGACTATTTTAGTTGAATGGTAAGTGCGCATCTCTTCTACTGTGGTGTTCTCGTGCTCGAATCCACCTCTTCAATCTATCCAAATTAATTTAGGCTAGCTACAAAATGATATGATTTAATGCAAATGGGTGTATGGGTAGCATCTATAAGTTGAATTCTAAGAAGTCCTTCATGGTTTTAATTTTTTTGCCCCCAAATTATAAAATACCATAGTTTGAGAAAGACTGCGAAATGCTGCTAAGAAAGAATCGTTCCGCAACGTTTATTGTAGCAGATGTGAAACGCGTTTTCGAAACGCATTTTTTTCGCAGAAATTTACGCCATCGGATATTCCTAAACGAGATTTATTAAGACAAGACATTTCGATGAAATAATATTTTCCTTTTTTAATAAATTTCTTTTTCGTTAATTTTACGTAGCATTCAAAAAACACATGAGGAAATGTTTTTGAAAATTTTTGTCTAATTTTCTAGTTTAGTTTGAATGCAAATGAACGTTATATACTGAAATGTTTCTAATAAATTTATGTGGAACTCACGTCTGTTTTAGAAGAAAATGGTGAGTGTAGTAAGTGAAAGTTTAAGAGTGCGATATTTTTGCTTCCCCACCTACAGGTTACAGATGTGGTCCTTGGTTAGAGACACCCATCCACGCCCCCTCCTTTACAGACCATAGAAACTAGTGTACTACTTCATTACAGACATAGCAGCCAGCATTATATTATGTTGATATGTCACAGCCTTATTTACCGTTTCTTTCAATGCTTATAATAAGAAAAATGAACAACGAACTATCCAAACTAACGAGCAAAAGCAACAATGAAAATGAAATATAGGGCGTTAATCAAAGAAAGATGATGCAAACGAATTCGGGATATTACATGCTCTGTATTTTCTATTAGCATTATGAAGCTATAGATATGTGAGTTCCACATATTAGCTCCAACGGAGCTGCGCTACCACACATTTTTTCTTTCTATTTAATATTTATATAAAGCCGTGTCTATTCTAGAATTCGGAAGTCATCGATTAACAGAAGTGTCCAGTAATGGCAATGTAAGATGCTCTTTTACATTGGTGGAGACACAGGCGAATCAAGAGCTATTTAAACATGCCAGTGTCAGTCACTAAAATTAGCTATGCTGCTGACACCTTGAGGTGTGTCGCTTTGGCAATTAACGATCAATCAGAAATACCCCCGAACGTCATGTTTACACGATCGAATCGTCTTATTCATACGTTCAGTTGTCCTGATTTTTTAAGAGTGAAGATAGTAAGGCAAGCATTTTTTCCCAGTGTGTCAACATAACGTACTTGACGAAAAAGTTAAGTATTGAAAGTAATGGGTTTTGAAAAATGTCATTTTTCACTTTGCTGGAAAATTAAGTAGATGAATACTTCTCTTATCAGTAGACCAAGCGTGTTCTTCATTTGCCTAAGCATTATTAAAAAGTAATTTTATCTTCTTATTGCTTATATTAAATTTCAGATTAATCGATGAAGTATTTTTTTTCTTTTATTCTTATTCAATTTTTGCTGTGTTTTCATCGTTGTTCTTATCTATATTTCTTTCCCTTTATTTTCTTCAGAAACATGAAATTAGACGTTTCAGCCCAATCAGTTTTATGACCTTCAAATGAGTTCTTCAAGATATTTTCACTCAGGCTCATCAACTCTGTTTTATTTTTCATCTTAGTTTTTTCGTTTAGGCATTTTCGAGAATGCTAGTTTTTGATCAGAGAGAATTCCAAGTGAAACTTCTTTTCCAATGAGTAGAAATATTTTCCAATTAGAATGCATGGATCATGTAATGGAACTAATGTAGTTTTTTTTTCATCCTTACGTAAAAAAGTTCCCTTTTCTTTCATGTTAGAAAGTCCAAGCTTTCTTTTCTCTATAACTTCGTTGGCAAGCAATCTCAATGAAACTTGGATAACATTCTTTCGTATAATATTTCACTCTTGTTTGACTATTTTTTAGATACAACAGCACCAAAGAAAAACTTAAGAAGTTGCTTTGATATTTGTGCTTTTTTGAAGTAATGTCCCTAGATAAAAGTGATCAAAATTTAAGCTCTAACAGGTTATCTAGTTCGATACTTTGATTGATCTCATGATTGAATCATGTTGTTTTTAGTAGCTTTCGTGGTTATAAAGATGTAGAGCGTATTGGTAAAGGTGGCTTTGCGACAGTATTCTCAGCAACCAATAAATACGATCGAAGACGTAGTGCAATTAAGTGCATCAAGTTAACATTGTAAGTCAATTACGTATTGTTCACAATATATATATATTTCTCTCAAATCACAATCTAGAGCTAACAAGGAAGATGCTCTTAAAGAAGTACATGTTTTGGTAGATTTGTCACATGAAAATGTCATTCGTTATATATATACTTGGATTGGCAGTGACCATGCTGACGACACAAGAGATGGAGATATCAGTCTTAGAAGTGGATGTGATAGCAAGAGTAACTTATCATCGAAGCCACTGCCGTCAAATAATGACAATAATGAAGAGTCGAGTTGGAATAATTTAATATCCGGAACAGCAAATATGACCATTAGTGACAAAAAGAAAGTTGATGAGAAATTCGATCATTTACACGATGAAACAAGTAGCTGTTTTACTTTCAATAAAGATACTACCAATAAAAGCAATGACGATAGTAAAATGACATCGAGAAAGGATCGACAAAAAAACGATCATATATCTTCCCCCGGAGCGTTCTCTGATATGATAAAACTTGAAGCACCCATGGAAGAATCATATGCATTGATCACTTCCCATCCTAACACAGATGAAGCGTCAGTGAAAACTATCGAATACTTGTATATTGTTACAGAACTATGCCATCAACATACTCTGTATGATCGTTTACTACCGGAAAATCGCCAAAAATACGAAATAGATCGCGTTCGGGGATTGGAAGTATTCTATCAAATTGTAAATGGAATGGCCTATATTCATCAACATGTTCATAAACTAGTAAGAAGTATTTGCTTAGATTTAACGAAAAATAATCTGCTAAATTAATTAACTTGAATAGATTCATCGTGATTTGAAACCCAAAAACATATTTTTCTCCTTACTTGATGATAGAATTAAAATCGGCGATTTTGGTTTGGCAAAAAAGATAATGACTGATGATAATGACGAGTGTGATTTGTTAGAAAATGATAATCATGCTGTGGTTTCACAAGCCACTAATCGAGAACTGAATTACAGTGTTACTAATCCCATTCGTGGAACACCCTCATATAGAAGTCCAGAACAACAACACAATGAGCAACCAACACAGAAAGTTGATATTTATGCAATGGGTTTAATCTTGTTAGAATTACTATATACTTTCACTACCGAATCTGAAAGAAAAGAAGTTAAGTGTTTATCTCTGAATTTTTGCGTAATTACTATTTGTTTTTGTATTCAGGTATTTGAGAATGCTAGAAAAGCTGATTCAGAGCTTCCTAAAGATTTTGATGCAAAAAACGCAAATAAAAAAGCGGTAAAATGAATATTGTTTCGTTTTTTAGGCATTATTTTCTTTGATGTTTAGTACTCAAGCTTGATTCGTCGACTCATCACCCATGATAAAGATGCCCGACCAACGTCAAGCGACTTGAAAGAACATATGCAGTCTGATATCGATGCGGAAGATTATCAAACTTTGAAAAATAGAAATCTGCTGAAAATAGCATCGTCAATAGCAACGAAAAATGAATCAGGTTTCAATTCCAATCTTTAGATATAGTCAAAATGAAGTTCTGCAATTGAATCCCTTTTTTTCAGATGACTGCAGTAGGAAAAACGATAGCCATGTTACAATACAAACAACCCTGTGTACAAATTACGAGAATCAGATTGTGCTATCATCTCATGATGTTCAGTACGGAACATTTGATGTTTGTGACAAATATAATGTTATTCTACTATCGGAGGAAAGAAAATTAAAATTATTTGATAATCAGAAAAAAATAGATGAATTAAACTGGCGCTACGATAAAAGTGTTGGCTTTGTTAGTTGCATACACTGGTCTCCGATTTTAGATGAATTTTTAATTTTGTGCAACTATCGATTATATACGTTATCGTTGAATTGCAATCAAAACACGTCGCAGGTTACATTAAATACACTCACTCATATAAATCAAATATTAGTTAATTCTCCTGACAGCTTTAACAGACGTTCATCGAATCGTAATACCTCCCAAACGAATGGTAACAAAGAAAAACTTCGATTTATTACGACATCATCATCTTTAGATCACTATCTATTCTTAAATCGTGCCTATCGTCTAATTCAACAATGGAATATGAATTCCTGGCAAATGCTAAGAGAATGGTCAAGAAAAACTTTAGAATACAAAGACCAAGATGAGATTCGGCTGATTACCTGCAGCCGTGATGGGTCTTATTTAGCGATGAATGTTTGGCTGGACCGACGTGAGTGGGTCATTGACTTTAGAAAGATCGACGTCTCAATGTCACGAATAAAACGGATTCATGCGTCAAATGATTTTTTGCCAGTTTATCACAAGATACAAATTCCTTTCGACGAAACTCGTTGGCTAATTATCAACGAGAAAAATCAATTTCTAATGGTATCTACAAACCCAGAAGATCTAGATGTCATACCTATTCGAACAAACTATGATCGAGCGACTGGAAATCACTGCGTCTATCTACGTTTTTTTCTTCATAATCAATACTTGGTCGTTGGAACAATCGTAGGTGACAGTAATACTAAACAAGGAGTATTGAATTTTCATAAGGTGATTCAACAATAGAAAAGACTTCTACAACATTAAAAAGCCATGTGTTATTAAGCTTTTTCAATCATCTTTGAACTAGGATTATAATTTTCATTCTTTTGATTAAAATAAAATCTTAATTCAAAAAGTAAAATAAAATTTTCATCTTGTTCATTGTTATATCTCCATATCGAGTACAACTCAAATATGATGTGCTTCTCTATTAAGTTCATGGTATCCGTGGAGAACCGAAAACGATTGTACTAAAGATCTTTGAATTAATTAATTAACGGATTCAAATTCGAAATTGAGGTTTTGGTTTGAATATTTATCTGTGCGTGTGAGATTAACGATCGCATATTTTTATCATATACATTCATATCTTCTTAGGCTTCCTGTCGGATGTACGAAGGCCAATGATTTTTTCTGCTTTCAAAAATAAATTATTATGTCATTCAATTCAGAATGTAATCTGTATTGGTGTCTAATTTTCTTTATCAATCAATGTGTAAAGTATACACCACAAAACCAAGAGTTTCGATTTGCTGCATCCTAAGAGACAAAAGTTTGAAAAAGATTTGAAAATAAAACGTTCACGTGGAATATTTTAAATAGTTCAGTACAAAATGCAATCAAAATGTTTGTCAACGGCGCCTCTACACGATTGAAATGTACAACTCAGATGTCTTCTTTAGGCATATGAATACGAATACAAAATACAGGAAGTGTTTAGTCAATGATCTGTTGTAGTTTTTATGTTGCACGGGTTTTTATTTATTTTGTCGTGATTGCTTTTCTTTAATTTTGATTTTTTTTATTACAACCACTGAATCAGATTGAAAAATAGGCTGTTGCACGAAACGATATTCCAATTCTAATTGGTCAGGTCTGTTATAGTGATGATATTTTACAAGGTTTCTAATGAAGGAGATGGAGGGACAGAAGGTATTGTTTACTATGATTTGTAATCCGAGTTGGGAAGCGTCCAAACTTATCTTGAAAGCACACACACCACTTCTTGCTCGAGAATAGATTTGAGTTCAACAAAGACTGAATCTGGAGATACGTTACAATACTAGTGATAAAACTTAATTCTAATTAAAAGATTAATATTAGTAGTAATTAGCTTTCTTCTTCAACATTTCATTTTGACTTCCTTTATATATAGATTCGGACCCGATTCCTGAACTGAATTTAATTGCTTCAGATATACATTTATAGTGTTTGATATCAACAATAGAAGTTCATCAGAACCCTTTTAGCTACATTTCGTCTGTTTCAAACGCTAGGGATCTTTATGCCAGTTCGGTACTTTGGTTACGATAGAAACGTATCGATAATCTAGATATTCACACGAAAATCCGATCGAAATACAGTCCAACCCGCTTGCATCCGACTGCTGGAATGATTCTCATGGATAAATAACGATAATCAAGGATGCTAGAATGCCTCACGTTAGAGGACGTCCATTATGGTATGCATGAATGATGATAACTCAAAAGTTGGGTGTAGGTATGATGCTATTTGCTCTGCTTAATTTGTATTGCTAACGATACCGATTTATCGAGTTTTAGTTAAGTTTCATCTAAACGCTCTATACACTCATGGATACCATTGATGGCCACAAAACATAAGTGAAAGAACATTGAGCAAAAACTTTCAAGTAATTTTTATGGCAAACTGTTCGATAGTAATTGAACAACAAACGGTGATTTCCAACATGAGAATACTTGAAAAACAAGAACAAAGCAGTGTGACGTTTCAGACTATCGCACTGATATGCATGTCCCTGAATTGTTTTTATCTTCTCGGATGTTATTTTTTCTCATCTCCAAATATATACAAGTTAAAGGTAACACTTATCTAAGGTCCTCATGCGTTTCAAGATACTCATAAACAACAGCAATGATGTTTCACAAAAAATACTATGTCACTATAATAGGGGTAATTATCTTGAACAATAGTCGATAACATTTTTTTCTTTGATTCTAGACATGATGTCACTACTGCCTTACTATTGACTAGTGTGTTGGTCAAGAACGTTATCAATGATATCACAGGCCCCGCAGCGGTCCTTCTTTCCTTCTTTTTAAGGAGCGTTCTTCTTCATCCTTCTCAGAAATTTTATCCATATGTTAGAAAAAATAAAAAATGAAGCAATCGCTGTTCTCGAAGATACACTTATTATTCAGTCTTTATTTACAATCCAACAATTTAACAAAGTTATGAACTTACAAATTTACAAGATTACGAATTTCATCATCTTTTTTTGCCATTATTCCATTGATTTTTAAAATTTTTTCTAAGTTGATTCATTTGATCACTGTTATTATTGAGCTGTGTCTTCAGGGTGTCCAATTTTTTCTTGGCACCTCCTATAAGAAGTTGTGCAATTTCGACACCATCAAATGTTTTGGTTGCAATGGCAACTTCTAGACGTGTGTTGCCTTCATCGAGCATTTTATACGCATTGTCTAGATCTTGTTGTAAGATCTTGCGTTCGTCGATTCGTTTTTGTTCTTTTTCAACTAAAAGCAGTTCTTTGTTTTTGATAAGTTCTGCGGCAGCTTTCAATGCTTCCTTTTCTCTAAGTAATCGTTATATTTTTTCTTGGTCTTCTTGATATCGAAAGTGAGCTTCCTTGATATTGTCAAGAAGTCCTTTGCAAATTGGAACCTATAAATTACCAATCACATCGATAATACCTAGCTGTTATTTAATACTCTCACTTACTTCATGAACTTTTCCTTGTCCGTAAAACTTGACAGCGTCTTTAGTTGTTCGAAGTCCGTTGATGGAAGTCTCACTTAGAGATGACCGATTGTCGGTTAAGAGCGCTGCATTTTCACTAAAACCACGTTCAACGTCGGCGTTACCGTGTGAAAGTGATAGGAGACTCTTGATCAGTTTAGATAAGACGACAAAGTTGGCTGTGCCCGAACTGTCCTTGATGTCAAAGACATGTTTCCAATAATGATCGACTGGATGATATTTGATAAATTCATGATTATCACCACTGATGCTTTTCTATTTATACCATTCATCTAGAATAGTTTCATTTTCGTATAGACGCCATTCGACATTCAAATGATCAAGATCATCATTGGATAGCAGTTGAGGCAAGTCACGTGCAACAATCATCAGACTCTTGCGTGAAGAGTCGTGATGCCGATGAAGTGAATTAATGAATTGAAGGTTCTGTAAAAATTCGTTTGTCAACGGCAATGTACGTGTTAGTTCTCTCTAGAATAATAAAAGAAAAAAAAATCAGATAATCTGACATCCTAATTATGAATAGATTTAACGTTTTTCAAGAAAAGACTCAGCAATCTTTTTTCTGTTGTACATTTAAGTGTATGGCAGATGCTACAATACACTTTCGGTTCGAAATCTGCCCTGTTCATGGAGTTCTTCATTCGTATGTTGTGATTCTCTCTCATAGAATTTACCTTACTGATAGCCTCTCATTCATAGTATGTAAATTACTGTCTCTCTTTGATAGTTGACTCTGTATGGTCAGTCACGCAGAGTACATTTGATGCACGCTCAGTGTCAAAGAATGTGTTCGACAATAGAAGACGAAGTAATATTTTTCTCCTGCTACCCATGTATCAAATCAAACGATCTTATTAATTTTGATCTCATTAAGTTAACGATTGCTACTTACAGCAATAGTTATGTAAATATCACGAACATCTTTTAAAAACTTGTTTTTTTCATTTGTTGACATTTCTTGAACTTCATTGCGTGAGGCTTCACCAGTTTCAAGTTTCGAATCTGACTTTTGATTAACTTGAGAATCGAATGAGATCGAGAGCAACTGTTTTACAGTTTTGTTCGCCAATAAATCATCTTTAATGAAGTTGCTCAGCGCATTACGAAATAAGTTGCTACATTCTTCAAAGAGCAGATGAACCAACAGTTGCTTTTGCTGTAACCATGTCAGAGGTTTTGAAAATATATGTCGATACATGTATAGAATAAAATGAAAGCGAACGAATGTTTGCTTTTGTTAGAGTTGATTTTTTATTCTTTTCCATCTATCATTATCCATGATTTTTTTTTCGATCTTTGGTAAATAAACGAGGAAATATTCCGTAAAAATTGGCCATTGATTGATTACCCGTTCGATAACTGGACCTAGTTCGATCGAACGCGTGATTACAAAGCGTTTCATAAATCGGCCAACGCCATCGCCAATAGTTTCCACTAAATTTAAGTAATCGTCTCGTCGAGCAGATGACCGAGAAAAAAAACCAAAAATCGTACAAAGTACCTTCCATTTGCCAGTCCTTCTGTGTAAAACCTCGTTTGAAAGTATTGTGAATTACATGGAGTGGACAAGGTCCGATGGAAACTAAATCTTTGCTTGATACATGTTCTGTTCTGTAAATTAACAATATAAAATTAATCTTTCTTCTATTTCTACCTCCAAAAATTACTTTTTCTCTCGCACAGATCGCACTTCCTTTTCCATCATGGTTTCGATCGCTTTATTGACATTCGGATTGTGTCTACCCGTGACAAAAAAATGAGTCTATGGTACATATACGAAAAGATTAACTCACCCAATTGAAGAAGTTTAGATAAGTCGATCCCTTCAGATTTCAATGAATCGAGTAAATGGTGGCCGATAATTTCGGCTGTCGCATGCCCAAGCATGATACTTTTGAAGTATCGTGTTACAACACCCTGTTTATATTCGCTCCAGTATCGAATATGCAAGTTCAGTTGCTTTCGTTCTCCAGCAATAGTAGTTTCATCGAAAAGTAGCGAGTAGGATGAAGCTTTAAGTACATCTTTGATGAGTTCAAGCATAAAAAATAGCCAGTTCCATGTGATACCACATAAGAAAGCTGACGATCTTTCATTGGATAATCAGCCGCCACTTTACTGTCAGGAAACATCGCCGCAAATAGTTCAGGAATATTTTGTGATGCAGTATAACTAAAGCCAAGTTGTGCTGTTGCCATCGCCCAATAACATTCAGCACGAATAACCCAGGTCGCCTCTTTTTTTGCAACTGCGCCACAGTTACGCGCAGAGCCAATTTTACGCCGTAATTATGCGTAACTCCGCCGCATTCATCGTAGTGAAGGTCTCTATAAGAAACTACGCTTACTGCGACGCAGACCAACGTAACAGCGTCGGAGTGATCGCATCGTACGATCCGTTGTAAACGTAACTGATCAATTATAAATGATTCTTCCTTATTTATAATTGGTCACTCTCGTGCACTAATACTTAGCCACAGAAAATAGTATAAATAGCAGTGCTCGTCACATTTTCGTTCATAGATTATTTTACTTTAAATAGTAGAATACATATTTAATTTTTTTTAAAATTGTTTTCGATTTAAATTTTTTAGTTGTTCAATTTGTGAAACTTTGTTTCTTAAATTATTTAACATTGTCTTAAAGAAATTTTTTTCCATTATTTTTTGAATTTTTTAATAATTTTTTAGATGTTGTTTTTTTGATTTCTCTAGATATTTATTTCCATGATTTTAGAAATTCATAATTTTTTTTAACTTGTAATTTCGTAAATTTTGAAAATTTTCAGCTTTTAATATTTTGATTTTTCGAGATATTTATTTTCGTTAATTTATGAAATTTAAAATTTTTTTTAAGTTTTAGTATTGTAAATTAATTTTTTTTTAAAATTTTTTGTAACAATTTTAATTTTGTAATTTTATGTTTTTTATTTTTTCCACGGAAAAAGTTTTTAAGCTCTCAATAAAAATACAAATAAAATGATAACTCAATCTAAGTCATCTCTAGTATGTATTGCAATGCAACTGTGGCGCAAATCTGCAATTAACTGGGACGCACTTTTGCGTAACTGTGAATTTTTCGCCGTAACTACGCGTATCTGCGATTTTTTTATCGTAATTACGAATAACTACGTCGTAATTTTCCGTAATTACGGGTCACAGTGCGATCGCAGTTACGCCGTAACTGCGCCGCAGTTTCATCGTAATGAAACACATGGGAATCTTTTCATCATGAGTTAACGCTCGATCGGCACTGTTGCTAAGTACCATGAACGGCGGATTGTTTGTTATCGTTGACGAAGAAGTACAAGGAGATTGATTTGTGGTGGCGGTGTTACTTGTAGACAATAAATTTGTGATAGAAGCAACGAGTTGACCCGATTCTAAAACGTCTTTGAGACATTGTAGATGCTTCGGTCGTTCTGAATGACTTTTAAGGCTAGCCCAACCTCCGTTGGCACAGCTTAATTCGATATTGCATACAGTACACATGAACGTACTGTTTTTTTAACTTGACGTAACCAAATGGAGCATGGTTTGCCCGTCGAATCAGCCTTTTGTAGCCATTTTGATGAGAAAGTAGTGTCTTACGGCATTTAACGTCGTTTTTGTGTTTTAAGAAATGTGTTGAATATTTTCTACAGTTTTTATAAAACGTGCACTTTTATCTATACTTTATGACGAGCGTAATTGAATTACATATGCATGTAATGAAAAACACTTCTTTTCATTGATTTTCAGATTGAGCCGTCGTGTGCTAGAATTATATCGGTCTGATCGTTTTGTAAGAATGTAACGACAAGTATCGCGCTATTTCTGTTTGATTATTCATTATATCTTTTATGTTTATTCTCTGTAATATCTATTCTCTCTCTTATTCCACGATCAATAATATCTATTTCATGTCTATTGTTTTCTCTCATATATCTGTATGCATCCAACGAGCGAGTGAGAGAACTTGTGACTGACAGAAGTCAAATAAAACAATAATCTTCTGGAATGAGCACTAGTTCCATGAAAGTTGCTTCATAGTGATCTTTTCTTACTTAGAAAGACAATAGTAATAATATACACTACTGATGTTTTTATGATACCGAAATCGTTTCTCAGAAGTATTAGAGGTCAAGCCATTGTATACTTGAATTAATTTGAGTTTCTTTTGCGTATTATTATAGAATTAACAGCCTGCTTTTACTAAGAGCAAAACTACAATCTAAAACTCAATTATGTTCGTACAGATTCGACTTGATTTTCACCTGATGTCTTTATTTTTAATATGTCGAACAGTGAATTTCGAAATAATCCTTCTTTTTTTCTGAAAAATTCCTTCTCAAAATCCTTTTTTTCAGTACCCCCCCCCCACCGTTGCGGGGCCTGAGTACGTATAGTATCATACCATTCTTCTTTACACTCATCAGAGGAGATATATTTGCTTTTTCGGATCGATCGCCAATATATTCTTATTTGTCATCGACGATACAAGGTGTGCCGATGATTCGTTCATATAGAGCACAAACAATGTGTATCGATGATTTCTCTCGTCACGTAAATGAACATAGTCGTTCGTTCAGTATTCTGCTAGCCGTGAATCGATGGACAGCCATAAGAATCGATGCAGTCGTCATAGCTCTTGTTGGCATTCTTACATTTGCTATCATACTCGTTAATAAAAGTTAGTGGATATTCATTATGATTTTTTATTTTTCATTCGATTCTCTTTGGGAATTTATACTGATCAGATTTGCCTATATTTGATCTTGGCCTAATTTTGACTTATTCTCTGACACTCGTGGGATCTATACAATGGTTCATTCGATTATCAGTCGACGTTACGATGCAGGTAGATGATAGTATCTAACATGAATTGAATACTAGGATGTATTGTATTTTCGATAGATGACGATTATCGAACGTGTCATGGATTATATTGATCTAAAGCAGAAGAAACCTTATCTGTCAATGAACCAATTGTTCTACCAAGTCAATGGCCAAGTGGTTCAATAGTATTCGAAAAGATGTCGTTTCGTTATTCACCAGATTCGTCATGGGTATTGAATACTATGAATGTTTCAATTCAATAGGGTGAAAAAGTAAGCATGAAACATGTCGGATACGATTCTTTTGTCTAATATAGTTATTTTTCTTTTCCTATAGATCGTCATCGTTGGTAGAACCGGTGCCGGTAAAAGCTCCATAATTCAAGCACTATTTCGTATGGCTGAACTCGAAGGTCAAATATTAATCGATGGTATCGATAAAAAACAGATTTCTTTGTATGAACTTCGTCGTCATCTATCAATTATTCCACAGGTAGAATTTTTACTGTGTAAAAAGTGGTGTGATAAAGTTTAATTATATCGAAAAAAATATTTCCATTAAGAATCCTGTTTTATTCAATGATACACTACGAGCAAATATCGATCGATTCGGTTAATATTCTGATGCTGATATATGGAATACTTTGCGCGAGGTAAATAATTAATTGATCTTGATTTCATATATCAACTATTTTATAATAATTAAAAATCAAGGTTCAATTCCAATCAAACTCAATCGACGGTCTTCAACAACAAGTAACGGAGAATGGGTCGAATTTCAGTGTTGGTCAACGACAATTAATCTGTTTAGCAAGAGCACTCTTGCGTAAAACACGAATTCTGATCGTCGATGAAGCAACAGCCAATGTAGATGTCAAGTATGTATCTTTTTCTCAGGTTTCATATAAATGGAAATAGTGAATACTCAATATTAGAGAAGTCTGACAGTTGACCTTATCCTTTTTCTCTCCGCAATAAAAGCATAACTTATACTGAAGATTGAGCGAGTCATTCGACTTATATTTTAGGACTGACGAACTGATTCAAATGGGAATTCGACGTAATTTTATGCACTGTACCATTTTAACAATAGCACATTGGTAAGTAAGCGAACATTTCGAGCACAATAACAACAGAGAATCCCTTTTAAGACTTCGTACGATTATCGACAACGAAAAAATCTTAGTAAGCAAAAGTGCAAAAGATTTAAATTGATATAGAAACACGTTGCGAACAATTTAGGTATTATCACAAGGATCGATTGTTGAATTTGCAAGCCCATATGAATTACTGATCAATGAAGATTCTCATTTCTTTCGATTGGTCTCAGAAACTGGCAAACAAGAAGCAAATTATTTAATCGAACAGGCAAAAATAGCAGTTAAAAAGGGAACTTCATTAGATTCAGTCGAACGCTAGGCGAATATTTGCCTATCTTTTCGAAAAATCTATGCATATGAAATCAATATTTATAACATCATCAATATATCATATTATGATTTTCTTAGGCAAAAATAAAAATCCTTTAGATCTATTTATGTGAAAGTGCTGGCAATAAGATACTCTCATCCTCGTCACTCTATCAAGAATCTAGTAAATCGATACTGAATGATTATTATCACATAGAAACTAATTCAATAAAACTTTAAGAAAGGAAGTGTTTATGAGATATTGGAAGACATGGAAAATTCTATGATATACTTATTTTGAATCATAATCGCTAGTATTCAATAGGAAGGTAAATATCGAGTTTATAGGAAAACAAGTCTCGCATCAAAATAAAAGATGGGCTCTATATGTGATCTTGTTATTTGATGAAAGACCCTGTCGTCAATACATATACGTAATATTAGTGAGATTAACAAAATGAAATGATGAATAAGCAATTTACTTCTAAAGTTGAAGTTCTACAAATATATCGCTTTGCCTTCGGTAAATAGAATTGAGAAGTATTTCAAATTTGTTCAAGCAATCAGAGTGATTGTTGATGTGTCTTATTGAAAATACAGAGTCAACAAGGGACGAAGTCCTTCTCACTTACTGCATATATTTCGACTTTGTCATCGCTGTATGAAAATAACGTGTAAAATCCATTCGAAAAGTGAATAGAATTCACGTTATGAAGAAGAGTTACTCGAACATCGAAATTTTCCTTCTGATCAATGTTTGTATAGTTCGAACGAGGACATATGACTTCATCAATCAATGCAGAAATCAAACAGTGATCAACGTAATGTTGTGATTATAGGCATTGGTTGACAAGTGTACATTTAGGCATCGACAATTTGTTCTGAAGTAATTACACCGACGCCCACGATGATATTATCTATTATGTAGATTGCCTACAATAGGAATCTACGTAACTATAATGTGTAATTTTGGAAGGGACAGTATCCATACAAATGTCAACTTAAAGCTCGGATGCTCTGTTTTCGTCAGTCATATATGTAAATGTAGCAGGAAACCGAAAGTGCTATTTTGCATCTGGTCAAACCCGAAAAGGCTTCTGGGGATTATGTTCCAAATTCATCACTCGATTGCAGACACACTCTGAAGATTGTGTACTCGCATAAGTGAAGAATACTAATCGCCAGCGCACAATTACGTTTTCATTTACCTAGTAACTTAACCGTTACTTCTCACCTCCCTCCCCTCCTTATCGCGCACCATTCAGTTGCGAAGAAACGATGAATCATTTTTCCATTTGAAGATCCCGACATGTTGAGAGAGCATTTTCAAAAAGATTTTTCAACTTCGAAAACTGTCGATAGAATACAGCATTGAGTTTTCAAAGGGTGCATACATGAAATGTGAATTGAATGTCTCTTTTGTATGCTGTTTATTTACAAAGTACCTGGACTTATTTAAGAAACTTCTTACATAGAAAAATGCTACTCTAATCATAGGAGTTCTTGTAACCTGCTACAATTGACTATAATGTATAAATGAATTTAAAATAAAAATTTAAAGATTTTCAATCTGGTAATGAATCTTTAATTTCTGCATAAAAAATAAAGGTCATTAATGAATTTCTAGAAATATATATTTTTCGAAGATCACTATTTAGTTATTGTTCTAATAAACATTATTCAATAAAGAAATATTTACTATTAAACATTAATTATAGTGTTCTCTTGTGTTAATCATCCAAGTTGTCTCTGTTTCATTCATCTTATCGATCATGACTACATAGAAAAAAGCAAATGATGAAAGTTTGTGTGCTAACATCAAGCTATTATTGCACATAATACAATCAAATTAAATACATCAATTTCACTTTCTTTCGATCTATGTTTTCGTATTTGCGACATCATATTTCATTTTATTTTTTCTTCTACACGCAAAGCACTCCAAGATTCGCGAACAAACATTCGTTTTTTAGACAAACATGCCAAACTGTTCTTTTTGTTTATACGTATTCTATCTCCAACAACACTTCGTTCGAAAGGAGCAGAAGTGTCATAAACATAGAAAGCAAGTGAGTGTATGTATTATTTATTTCGAAAAGTAAGAAACAAAAATGAATACAGTAAAATGGTTGTGGCATGAGTAAGTAAGGCCTAGGAAAGAGTAGAGTTTAAAGATAATGTTAGACAAATGATAGAGTTTTGTCGAGAGAATGAATTATAGGTGTAGTTCACGTGACGTTTATTTTAACAGTATACATATTTGCTGTCAAATTGAATCGAATTCAATGATTGAGAACATTAATTATCAAATCTACGTTTGTAAATTTTCTCCAAGTTGAAAAATTTTCTTATTTCTTCCTTCATGATATATAAACCACAGTAGAACAACATGTAATAAAACCTTCTCTATGGATGAGCGATTTTTTTTCTTGTCCCGTCAGTAAAAACAACCTGAGAACTATGAGTAGCATGTGTTCTTTCACTGGCGTGAAAAAAAGAGGAAAAAGAAACTATTTTATGCGTATTGTATTGTAATGAACAATAAATTAATACATACGTACGAGATGGACTAAACAATTGAATTGAGAAGAAAGAAATTCTTATAAAGTAATCATAGGCACTAATGAAAAATCTCGTGTCTTTGTGGATCGACTAATAAAATGATAAAAGACTTTAATGAGTTATTGAAGTGTCTTGTTACTAATTCATCAACTGTGGCTGCTAAAAATATATAAACATCAAACTATAAATGTCATTGAATCCAAACTTACAGATATGTATGTTTATTCAAAGCACAATAGGTAGTCGCGTTAGGAAAGATTAGTTTTTGTGGTGAGAACGTTGTCATTGAAGGAATATAGATAATAATTTGAATTATTAAATCATTGAAAAGACGATGAAATTCATCTTGTGTCATCGGAAAGCGGCTATAAATGAATTTTCATCGTTTGAAAAAAGAAATTAGAAAAGTCTCCCAATAATAAAAACTTCTTTTCAATTCCAATAGGGCTCACGTTGAAGAATTTTCACTTTATATATAATTCATGTTTTTCTATATTGAAAGATATATCATTTGATGAATTCGAGTACTCACGCATGTTGCAGTAAGATGCATGGATCTCAGAAGCAGTATATAGTTCATTAATCCTGCAGTGCACTTGCATTGTATAGAAAAAAGAAATGAAAAAACAATATTTTTATTCTTATTGGCAAGTTGAGAAGTGAAAGATACATATGGTTTTGTTCTAGATGAATGTAATCGAATTTCTTTATATCATGATAGAAATTTACTGCAGATTACCTGTGATAATATGAAATATTCATGCTGCGATGTATTAGCTCTTCTTCTGTAGGTTCAAATACATAACTTTAAAAACAATTTGTGAATTTTTTCTATAACATGTTTTCAACTTCAATAAAAATGAATGTTACTATTACACTAAAGAAACTCTAAACTGTCTTTCACGTCCTTTCAACAGCAGTCATCATGCAAGATATAAAAACACGCGATAGGTCAGTGATCACAGATTAATATTGCCCACTTGTAAAATATTCATAAGAAGAAATGTCTGAATTTCTCTCTTTAGAATCGTGGAAATCTAGTGAAAACTTCTTTCTCAACGCATTTTCTAAGATACGATGATTCACTTGCATAGAATGTGGCAAACTATGAATAGAAAGTTTTCAGATTTGTTATGGTATAGTGCTATCTTGGTTTCTCACAATAGTGCTTGATTCTAATTGGATAGGTAAAATATTTTTCTCGCTCGTGTGAATTAGATGTGATGTAATGGCAATAATGAAGATGAATTTTTTTGTGATAGAAATGAACTAAACAGAATGATTTGAAGTTTAACATCAAATCCATACTATCTGATACTCCTGTTTACTCCATCAAAAGAATAGAATGCATAGCCAACACGCTGATAGTTGTAACGACCGAGTAAGTGTCATCATGAACTCGCTGTGAAAAAAATTGATGATACAAAGCCGAATTTTATTCCGGAAGGATAAGGTGGAACTTTGGAGCTCAACCATCGAAAAATCGACAGAACTATTGTTTCTCTTCATTAGAAAGAACACGAAAGTTAAACAAAAATTGTTTACGTGGAAAATAAAATATTTTTCATATGGTGTGAAATATTTCCATGTGTTCCTTACACATTGCCAAGTATGACTTTCAACATTTGCCGATCAAGACGTTTTAACTACTACTACATTCTTTAAGTTAAAGAATCCAAATTTTATTTTCTTTCCCATTATTTTCATATTATGATGGTTTACGTGGAGTCCCCATTTTTGACTTGTGTGGATTTGTTAAGTGCCTCCTTCTCTATTTGATAGTGTAGATATTTTGCAATGGCAACAAGTACCATAGAAGCAAATAGAGAAATATTTTCCTTGTTACGTTGTCGATGCACGTATGATTAATATTCTCACTCACACGCTAGTCAATAGAATTTAAGAAAAGAGCACTTACAAGATAGAACCACAATATATAATGTTCATTCCAAATACTCTGTTCGATTGTAAGAAAGAAATTGTTCGCCGATACCTTCATCGGCAAATATGATTTGAAAAGGGCTTATTTGACTTCTATGAACGTGTACATAAGACACCTTTGGAGAATCAAGCCATCAGCGTCACCGGCTTCGGTTCAAGTGTTCCCTAATTCTTTTAAACTCAAATCAGAAGTAGCTGTAATTGAATCCGACGAAGAAAATGACCAATTAGCAGTTGCTTGGACCCAACTCAATGTCAAATCTATTTTAGTATTTAAATTCAAAGTACAGACCATCAATCGTTAGTGATAACAATGTTTCTAGATCACTTTCTTTGTATTGTCGATATTGTTCGAGGATCTTTTAAACAGAATTGATGTTTTTGTTCGAAACAAACGTTAAATTATTGACTAACATATCTAAATATTTCATACCATCATCGATATGATTATAACCATATCAATGGTACGCATAATTAATTATACGTTTCAAAATTTTATTGAAAAGGTTTAAGCCACAAATCCGTCCGATCTAAATTCTCGTCGTTCCATTCATTGAGCGCATGTTTAGTGCATATCAACATTAGAGAAGTACGATCGTGATCGGGCATTTTTCAATGTATTATGAAAATCTGTGAATGATCGAATATGACTAAATACGTGTCCTAGTATTTCCAGATATGTGCTGATGGGGAGCAAAGAAGTGCAGAGGAGATGCGAAGCCTCCTCTCTTCTCACTTCTAGAAAATTTTGAATTATTTCCAGTTAAGATAGCATAAGCTCATTTAGGAAACAGATCAAGAGATGAATATATAGTAACACAAATTATAGTTCGGTAGGCCAATCTCCCCATCCAACCTACTTGTTTTTGCTTCGTTTAATTCCTGAATATTACGATCTGAAATTTACGAATCTCATATGAAGGAATAGGATGATATATGGAGGAGAATTGAGTCGTGTATGTTCATATTTCATCGTATTCATTCAAGATGGTGCATGATTGTAATGCTGAGTTATCATCCACAAATCGTTTCTCTCATTAGATCTAGGCTAGGGCACGCAGGTGATTGAAAGCTATAATTGCAGTCTTTCTTATTTAAAGTGCACGCATGTTTTCCGTATGGTTTCTATTTTTAAAAGGAAAATCTTTGATCCAGATGAATAGATCCGACACAGGATGCAATCAGCTGACTTTATCCATGAGATTTCTGGTAATGGGAACTGTTCTTGTAGTCAATGCCTGAATCCTATTTAATTAGTTATGTTCTAGTTTGTATCTGATGTAAAAACGAGATGCAGGTCAGAGTCCTGTGCTGGATTCACTCGAAATAAGAAAGGTGGATCTAAATGTCATTTCGTGACCGGTATTCCTTCAGGATTTCGTAAATAGTATGAAAATTTCACTACATTTTAATATGATACGTACTATAGTCAATGAAATGTGATTGTTGAAATGATTCTCACACGTATGAAGTATAAAGATTTCTATTTAGATTTTTTAAGCATTCGAAATAGATCAGCTCATTCGAAATTCGAAATTCGAACTTATAATTGATAAATGGAAAATCCACTTCATAGAGTACTGGATTTGAAACTTGATAAATCTTCGGCAATTTCACAAAATATTGATATTATAAGTCGTTTACCAATTCAACAACCTACTAACATTGGTTCTCTCTATAACATTAGAAAAGATTTGATTACTAACAACATATCATTAGGAAACAACTGCATTACAAAACCACCAATAGAAAAATATGTATATTGCAAAATACTCAAACACAATCTGTTGGATATTAGAAATCTACTCCATGAAATCGGTATTGATGATGACCTTTGGTTGAGTTTAGTATCTAATATAGCTTCCACAGAAGGAATCCTTTCATTCATGAATTTTAAATTTAATATAAATAATCGAACTCGATTTATTCATTACTGCTATGTCAATGAAGAAAGATGTATCACGGATCAATTGTATAAATTTAAAAACAAAATAACAGACAAAACGATAGACAAGAAAACAACTCATATTATTGTTAGATCAAGATGGGGTATTCATATTATCGCTGTATTAGACATAGATACAAATAATGAAAATGAAATAGATACATTTTTAGAAAAACTATGTGAAGATTTAACGAAAAATATTTTCAAACTATCCGAACAAGAACAAACATTAATCTCGCGAGTTACGCTTATCAAATCATTTTCCAATATAAAAGATCTATCTCAAATGAAAACGTTAGCTGATTTGTGTGAAGAAATAGTTCGAATGAAAAAATTGGTCGCTGTCCATTCCCCATTACAAGTTTTTCTTCGTCCAATTCAATACTTTTGTCCATGGGATATAAAAACTAAAATGAAATATATTCCATGGAATCAAAACACTATAATAATCATACAACAATATTTACTACCTATTTGGTATAAAATGAAACAGTTAGATGCATTGGTTAGTTTAGAAATCAGAAATTTTTTCAGTAAACATCTCAAGCAACAATTCCTTGATATAGAACAAAGAAATTTAAAATTTCGAGATAATTATTCAGTCGACATCAAACGCATTCGAGACTTGGTTCTTAGATTTCGCCATGGAAAACTCAAACAAAGATTAACATCTGAAATGCTGGTTAATTCAGTCGACCCTTCTTTAGAAAACCAAATGAATTCATGTCTCGAACAAATCGAATCTTTGCGAGAAAAAGTAAAGTTTATCAATACTTTGAAGCAAGACAATGTTAAATATTTAAATATGGAATATTTAACCATTGAACAAAATGATGATTTACAACAAATTTTAAGAAAACGACTTAAATCAAATAAAGAACAACTCGTTTTCTGTTCTTCTGATCATTTAAAATTGCAAGATTCTTCTGAATGGAATGAATATTATTCGAAGTGGATAAAGAATCACGAAATGAATCGTTCCATAAGTCTTATCTACGTTGATTTCTCTTACATAAATTCATATATTCTATCGAAAATAGAAATATTTTCCATAAATCCATCGATGAATATCGAAGCTTCATACGACTCATTATTTACACCCAGATCGTCAACAATAGAAACTATTCAACCATGGAACAAACAGTTAAGAGAGAGACAAGAACGAATGGACCCATCAGAATCACTCATCGTATCGAATCTCCAAACAAAGTCTTCACAAGAAGAAACTGTTCTTATCGATGAATCTCGCACAACATTTCAATCATCCAAACAATCGAAATTAAGTGATTTTTCGAAAAAATCTACACAACCTAAAGATACAAAATCCATGTCATCAAAAGAATCACTTTTAAATGAAACGAATCCATCGCAAAATTTTGAAGAAGTTACAACTGTATCGATAGCCACAACAAAACCAGTACTGAAATATTATCAACCGAAACCGAATGATTTACAAGACGCCAACATTTCTTCAAACGTGAACCAATCATTAAAGGTATTAACGAAACAAAGCATAGATCTATCCAGTGAGCAAAGTAACTATATAAAACAAGAGTTAAACAAGTCCAATCAATCAAAACTATATGCGACGAAAGCAATGTCAACAGAAAAAGTAGAATCAACAGCTGCTGAAAAGCTTCTGGATTCTCAACCAATATAAAACATATTAGGATGAACCCATGGGGTTCCAACTGCTTTTCGGAAAGTGTTTTTGTTTTCATTTTTTTATGCCAGAACGCTGGAAGGTCGCCAGAAAGCATCTTTTGTGAATAAAAGTCCTATGCTTTACGCCAACAATTTCGAGTTACAGACTTTTTTTCGGAACATGCCTATCGATGTAAAGGAGCAGGGTTTGCAAAACTCTTTTCTGGTTCAACCTGTTCCACTTGATGTACGCGTGCAGGGATATGAAAAATGCTTTTTTTCTTCTACGCCAATTCAAATGCACATGGTTTCGTGTAGAGTCAAGTCTTCGTATCATAAATATCATAATTCTAATTAACGAAACTTTATCAGTGAAGTAGCAGTAGGAGATTAATGTTACCTTCCACGATTAGAGGTGTAAGCCGATGAGTTTATCGGTGGTGGCAGCGGCTTGACAATGTGAAGCTCAATAATTCTTTCAAATATTAAAAAATATTTTTATTTCAATATCTGAGTATTACATTTATCAAAAATAATATAAAAGAACTGTTTTACATCGTAATTTAACACACAAAATAAATATATACAAAAACATTATGAGAAATGAGCAGGTATGGAAGCATTCAAAATGTGTGAGTGACGGCTGAAAGGATTACCAGTGTTCGCACCGTGGCGGTAGCGTCTCTTATTTTTTGAAAAAAAAGGAGCAGCGGCACCATATCCGTTCGGCTAACACCTCTACCCACGATAGCCATTTGGATAACGGTGTTTTCACAAAGAAGCCTAATAACCTAGAATTTGAAGCTATTTCAGAATATAACATAAAACAGAAGAAAAATCGATATTGAAACTTTCAAATTCAGGATTTTGGACTATAATAAAAGTTTTTGGAATAAATTCTCTCTTGTTCATAGTGAAATCTATTTGGTCGGATGTTGAAACTCGGGTGTCAAACGCAACTTTTTAGGCTCTCTCTGATTGAACTATGAAAGAGATTGAAAAACTCCGAAAGCGGGTGAAAAATTATGAAAAACAGGTTGCACCAAAGAAAAGTCTTATAAACCGTCGTTTTTTTACATAGATTGACATGTTCCGAAAACTCGGTCTCTAGCTCAAAATTTTTAGCATAAAGCATACAAATTTTTTCATAAAAGACGTTTTCTGACGACTTAGTAGCGTTCTGACACAAAAAGACGGAAATAAAAACACTTTCCAATAGCACCTTATCACATAAACTTTCAAAGGCGACGTTAACATCCAAAAAACCAACTGAATATATAGAAGAACGAAGAAGGCGAATAAAGCTGCAAGAGTTATCATCAGTGGCACCTATCTCATCATCGTCGAATGAGCCGATGAATTATCAGCAAGAATAGAACCACAGAGAAAACTGAGTGAACGAGCCGATTTCAGAGGATCCATTGATACTTTCATTAATGTACTTGTCAACTATTTCGTATTTGAGACTTTCGACGCAGAACGTTCGAGTGAACCTCTTTTCACTATGCCTGTCTCGTTCACCATGGAAATCGGGGATTATTTTGAAGAACCCTTGTCACATTCGGCGATCTTGTTTCTAATGAAGATCACGATCATCAGGCTCAATCAGTTACTCAACACTGCCGATCTTATGTTGTACCACTTTCGGGTACTCAAAAAAGACTACGCCTCATAGACACACCTGGAATGGGAGATACACGTCGCCTTGATCAAGATGATCTCAATTTACAACATATTATTTCGTTTATCAGTAATCTTTCTCATCTCGATGTTATTTGTATTCTTCTCAAACCGAATGAATCCAAATTAAACATCATTCTTCGTTCGTATTTCGATCGATTACTTCGTTTTTTAGGTGAAAATGTTCGACACAATATTGTGTTTTGTTTCACGAATACTCGATCGACTTTCTTCACTCCAGGTGACACGGCTTTTCTACTGAAAAAGATGATTGATTCGTGTCCAATCAAAGAGATTCCATTCAAAAAATCGAACACATTTTGTTTTGATAGAGAATCGTTTCGTTTTCTTGTCGCTGTGATAAATGGAATTGACTTCGATGAATATCAAGAGAAGGAATATGAACAAAGATGGAAGAGTTCAGTCGAAGAATCCAATCGCCTTCTGGAGTATCTTCGTGGGACTAATGTAAAATCTCCCTTCTCACATGACTAGCGATCTGTCGAGCATGCTCGATTTAAAATCGATGGATTTATCTGTCATATGATGGAAATCACAAGAAATCTATTCAGAAATATGATCCTATCAGAGAGAAATTCGGTGAATCAATCGGTAAAACTCTATCCTGTAACTATTCCAGAATCATCAAAATTGTTACAATCAATTTTGGATTGTGCAATATGATTTACATCAAGGGGGAAACGGCGGATTTCGGATTTCCGGACTTTTTTTTGGATTTTGACCATCCCAAAATTCATCAGCAATCTCCTCGTGAAAATGAAGGAATTTCAAGCTGAAATTTTTATCATATGTAGTTCTTGTGGTTCTTAGAATATTCTAAAAGTTTCAGTCTAAACGGATGTTTTCTCCTGAAGATAGTGCGATCGCAAGCAATGCTCATATTTCACAGCACGATCAGAAAATCATTTTTTCTTGAAAGTTGATTATCTTAAGGAAACATTCGTTTACATTGAAACTTTTAGGATAAACCACGAGGTCTACACATGATAACAGTTTCAGCTCGAAATTCCTTCATTTACAAGAGGTCATTGCTGTTGGCTTTTGGGATTTTTAGGATTGCTTTGGGATTGGCAATCCCAACAATCCGCCGTTTCCCCCTTGATTTACATCCTATTTCGGATTCATGTAGTATTTGCAATTGTGATCGTAAAGACCATGTTGAAATCGACTACGATCTTGTATATGAAATTTCGACTCGAGTAGATGCAAGCCGCTTTCAAGCTAACGAAAGCAGTTGCCTCAGAATTTGCTCGATTTTATGCTATAAATCAAAAGTTATTATGCCATGTTGATCCAATTTTCTTTTATTTGAATCGAATCATTGTGGATGACAAGCAGCTTTGTTCAAAGATTGAGTCGGCATGTCTTAATTCATTTTTGTATGATGAATGAATCATTTTCAGAGAAGAATATAAACATGCGCAAGAACCATAGATGTTAAGTGATGCATCTATGAATTTATCGAGGATATATGGAGGCATTGAAAAAATTAGTGAAAACGAAGATATTCAAACGCAAATGATTTTGATGAAGACAAATCATGAATTACAGATGAACGGAAATGAGAAAACACTGTCACGAACCAAATTAAATATGTAGTTTGAAAAATTGCATTTTTGCCCTTACTAGTAAATGATAGATTTTTGATAACGGCATACAATTTAATCAAATATGATGTAAGTTTCCATTTTTTACAAATTTGATTATATTTTTTTAACCTTCAAAGTTCACGATGTTTTGCATATTAATTATAAGTAGGAATCACTAGATAACATATTAGACATGAGAAAAATATTTTCATTTATGAAAACTTGAACTCTGGACTATACAAAAAATACTGCGAATATGAGAATTTGAGGATACATCGTAGCTAATTATTTTTACAATAAATAAACATATCAATTCATCCCTTTCCAGTCATAAAGCGTGTAACTTTCATCTTTTTTTAGTTTCCTCATACAAATAGACTGTACGTAAACTGAAAAATGTTCAGTAAGATAGTAGATTCCTTCTCAATAATAATCGCATATTGAAAAACCCTCGATATTTTTTATTTCTAAACCTAGAAGAGAAATTCTGTTCTCTGTTTTTATTCATCGCGAGTTTGTTCGCATCGACAATCGATTCTGACCGAAGTAATTCATTAATGCAACTCTCTTTTATTTGGCATCTTTTCGGAATTCACCTAGGATAAGTTTGTCAAAATCAAAAGTCTATCGTTTCATAGAATGATTGACAAATAAATTAAGCGCATTTTTCAAGCGTACGATAACAACATATTGACTCACTAATTAAATAGTTTCGAAGCTAATATAACTTTATAGATGCAATCATGAACATTTCATTTTTATCACCTGAATTGCTTTAGCACCATTTGTTTTCATAACTTACTTTTTTTGCTAGTAATATTTCTCTTTGTCAATAGATCGAAGATGAGAATCTTACGAAAGATGTGATAAAATATCTATAATGATATATTAGTATATTGCACAATGCAGTAAGGTGTACGAGAAATTTAGAGTTTCAGTACCAATTTCTTTGTATCGATAATGAAGAATTTTTGTACATATTAGTTATACCTAAAGTCGATTTTAACTATTTAATTTGTTTTACTGTGGTGACAAGACGAACTTTGGCACAGCAAAGTATTAATGCTGATATATATTTTACAATCATTTATTTGTTCATAATATTAGAAACGGCATGTTTTTGCATATTCAACAATATTTCAATCAGTTTAATTTTTTAGGAATATAGTACAGCTTTCGAAATCTTGCTATTTATTTATTTCAACGTATTAAAACTTACTCGTTCATGTCTCTAAAAAAGCGGCGGGGAGAGCGACAACCTTGCCTTAAACTCACATTCATTATTCTAATCAAAAAC
Source organism: Rotaria macrura (assembly GCA_900239685.1). Taxonomy (NCBI): domain Eukaryota; kingdom Metazoa; phylum Rotifera; class Eurotatoria; order Philodinida; family Philodinidae; genus Rotaria; species Rotaria macrura. The sequence continues at coordinate 187,110 of OENT01000096.1, read as the reverse complement.
AGATGTGAGTTCTACGAAATAGTGAGGTTTTTATTTCAAAATAAATACTCTTAGTAGAATTTGGTACTTACTGCCATCCAAATAAACAAAAAAGAACATCATGGTGAGTGCAACTCGATGTTTGTATTTGATCAAATACTAAAGGCGACTGTGACAGCTATTTACATACATAATTAATTAATATTATTCACATTTAAACATTTCATGCTGTATGTGCACTTAGTATAAAAAGCTTGTTGTGACCAATGTTTTTTACTATATAGTGGCGTATTATATGTGCATGATGAATTCCAATTTATGGACAGTTCTAATTTTCAAACATCATTTTACAAGAATAATACCAGGGCAGAAACACTGCTGTGATCAATCTAATGAGTGATAGACGATGCATATGTTAAAGGAATCGTCATACATGCTGTATTTGATTTGGACTGTAGGATTTATTCTTGCGGAAAATACGGACATCTGTGCCAGTACAGGATTAGTCCGTACCCACACCCTCCTATTACACAAAATCATTGGTATCCATTTTTCACAGATCAATTATTATTTATATTCTTAATGAACCATATCAAATAATAGGATGTTTTTAACTGTGTAGATTTAAGTTATCGTTTGTTATTTTACGATCCATTCAAATTGATAGTTTTATAGTATTTCGACAGAAACAATATTCTATCAATGAAACTTTCTCTATTTACAAAAATATTTTTTTGATCGCAATACAATAAAATCAAAATCATCCCTTTCTCTTTCTTCCGAAAAACACTTTTTTTTGCGAAGCCATTTTGCTTTGATAGATGTAGAACAGACACCATGCATAATATAAGACGTGCATAGAAGTTCTTCTAGAGTGTAAAAGGTTGCTTTTTTCTTTCTTCCTAAAATTTTATCTTTAATCATCATTTCTATAGAGACAGAATAGTCATAAAAACAGAAAGCAAGGTAATGCATGTGGCATTTATTTCAAAAAGGTAAGAAATGAAGATTGATGTAGTTAAATCATAGTGATGTAAAAAGAAAAGTTTTAGGAAGAAGTCTAAAACTCTAAATTGTCTTTCTATAACTTCGGATTTCTTCAAAAGGTCGGAAATTTATCGAAATTCCTTCATTTAGAATTCTTCAAAATCTATTCACATTACTGTTCCAAAAACAATAATCTTATCGAGATCGTATAATAGCGAAATCTAAGTGGCTTTATATATAATTCCTTCGAAGAAAAACAAAAATTCCTTACTTCCTTCTTTCTTTTCTTTTCTATCAAATTTTAAATGAACATATTTGACCTCTATTGAACAATGACTATCATTCGATAGAACTCTCTTTTATTTTTGAAATAATAAATGCCGGTATACGAGCTATATATAGGTATCCATGTAAACAAGGGCAAGAGATAACACAATATTTGGAACAGGATATAAAGGAGGATTAACAGGTTATATTAGTTTAATTATAAATACTGATCGAGTTCATGCAAAATCATATCTTAGAACAAAAGTGTGTTGCTGCGTTTTAATTTGGATACGACTTGAAAGATGTTAATTATGTGCGCAGGTGATTTGAAATAAAAAATGTCCTGTACTCCACAAATATTGAGTCGTATATCTCAACTAACAGATTTATACCGGTATTATAGGCGCGTATTGCTGCATGAAATGTTGTGTAACACTAATGTTACATGAGAGACTAATATCTAAAATAAACCACATTCAGTTATCCGATTTAAAATCAACAAATTGTCAGTATTCTTGTATAAAAATTTATGAAATTTGAAGTTATAGGACTTTCTGAACCTTTGTAGTCTTGAAAAATTCTCTCACGCACATATAGCTCACTTGGTTTCATTGGTATGTTCTATACGAATTATTTTTCTATAGGCATAGAGTTGTATAACTTTTTCGATTATGATTGATTTCTCTTGATAATAGTTGGATAGAACCATTCAGAAAATTCAAAACGGGTATGAGGAGTACTCATAGCAAGGTGTAGATATTGATTGAGGTAAGATGAAACATATCCATCATTAAATATTAGAGCAAGATTCTAGTGATGCAGTTATAGGGCGAGGTACGAAGCAGCTTTTCTAGCTTCGCCACTACAACATTCGTTTTATCGGATTAGACATTCACAAATAAACAGTGTAGATAGTCAGCATTGCGCTTGGTTGATTTTAGGAGAAGTTCAGTATTCGATACCGTTTTTAATATCTAGTGTCTGAAATTCTCATTTAGGAATATCTAGAATTCATCTATAGAATTGATATTACTATAGATATCATTGTGCTTCTAATGTCAAACATCGATTGCGATCAATTGAGTTGGACTGACGATAATCCCTTGAAAATCTCATTGGTTGATGATGGTATACGTCGCTCGCCCGTGAAACTATCTGCTAAACTTGGCTCTATCTATGATGCTCGAACAGACCGTTTTGTTGGTGAAGTGCCTCTATCAAGTGATGTGATAAGCAAACCTAAAAAAAGCAAAGTTGCCTATTGCAAAGTATTCAAAAGCAGTTTGATCAAAATTGAAAATCTGCTTCATGAAATCGGTATTGACGATGATCTATGGTTCAGTTTAGTATTAGATATGGTTTCTCCAAAAGCAATAACTTCATTAGTCAATTCTAACTTTGACATGGATATAAACACTCGAATAATTCACTATTGTTATGTCAGTGAAGAAAAATATGTTACAGATAAAGTCGTTCAATATCGAGAGGAAATACGAGAAGCTACAATTGACACACAGACAACTCATCTTGTTTCTTCGATCAGATCAGGAATTCATGTTGTCGTTGTATTAAATATATCTCTGAATAATCAAGATGAAGCTGATCTTTTTTTAGAAAAACTAAGTCGACATTTAACAGAAAATACTTTCAAAATATCGCAAGACGACAAGCAATTATTCTCTCAACAAACCTTTGTTCAAGCATTTTCCAATATACGGGAACTAAATGAAGGCAAAACATTAAGTGATATATGTAAAGAAATAATTCGAATAAAGAAATTAGTATCTGTTCATCGTCCATTGCAATGTTTTCTGCGTCCTATTCAATGGTTTTATCCAAGTCACGTGAAAAATAAAACGAAATATGTTCCACTCAAGCAAGGCGTTATTAAAATATTGAAACAATATTTACTACCTTTATGGTTCAAGATGAAAAAGTTAAATATATTCATAAGTTCAGAATTAGAACCTATGGACGTTAAAGGTATCGAACATAAATTTTGTGAATATTCACATATTAGATTTTCATTACGAAGAAAAACGTTTCACAAAACTAGTAGTTATTTACGACGTACTGGTTGCAGTCACAGTAGCATCATGCATAGCTGCACAATATTATTTCTGTCTTCAATAAAATGAGGAAAACTAGTGTCATTTTTTGTGCTAGAAACTTGACAGAAAAATACAATCGTTTTGATTCTAGCTAACAGGACTCGACATTCAATGTGAAGCAGTTCTCACGAATTGAAGTGAACTGTACAACTTCTTTCCAAGTAAGATTGATAAGTAAACAAAGTTTTCGTGACAGTGTGATTTTGTGAGCAATTTTCTGACTACATGTTGTCGATTCTTATCCTACAAAAAACCGAAAATCGTTCGAGTCGAAGTAGAACGGGTCGATTCGAATTTTATTTCTTAAATAATGAAAATTTAATCTAATACGTTCTGGATTATAGAGAAAGAGAGCAGTTAAACATTTATGTGGATGTTTACAAACACTAATTTCTTTAAAATTAATGTACATATGATAATGTCGCAAATAGCAGAACACTGCACTTTAGAATGAGAAAATAGAACGTTAATAGCTGATACTCTATAATGAGTTTATAGGCGCTGCGATGAGATCATGGAGGGGGAGGGAAGGTATAACAATCCGGCATGAAAAGAAAGGGATGACGTACTGAGTGAATGATCTTTCAAAACGTTGCACAACAAATTAAAAAAATCCAAGAATTTTATTCAGTCGAGATCAAACATATTGGAAACTTGATTGGTCAAATACGCCGAGGAGAGTTTACACAAAAATTAATATCCGAAATGCTGGCTAATGCAGTCGACCCTTCTTTAGAAAATCAGATGGATTCGTGCCTCGAATACATCGAATCTTTACGAGAAAAAGTAAAGTTTATCAACACTTTGAAGCAAGACAATGTTAAATATTTAAACATGGAATATGAAACCATTGAACAAAATGATGATTTACAACAAATCTTAAGAAAACGACTTAAATCAAATAAAGAACAACTCGTTTTCTGTTCTTCTGATCATTTAAAATTGCAAGATTCTTCTGAATGGAATGAATATTATTCGAACTTGATAAAGAATCATGAAATGAATCCTTCTTTACGTCTAATCTACGTTGATTTCTCTTACATAAATTCATATATTCTATCGAAAATAGAAATATTTTCAATAAATTCATCGGTGATTATCGAAGCTTCATACGACTCATCATTGACACCCAGATCGTCAACAACAGAAACTATTCGATCATCGAACAAACAGTTAAGAGAGAGACAAGAACGAATGGACCCATCAGAATCACTCAGCTTATCGAATAGTCAAACAAAGTCTTCAGAAGAGGATTCGCCTCATATAGATCAATTGCGCCAAACAGATCTATCAGTTACATCGTCAATCACTATTACAACGTTCGATAAAGACGATCAACCTAATCCAGCACATGTGTTGGCCTATGAGTCCAATCTAACAGAATCCTCTCGTCAAAACGAAGCAATAACAACAGTAAGGGCCGACAAAGAACCCATGTCACCAGCTCCTGCAGTTATGAAGCGTTCTCCCAGGAAAGAAAAACCAATCAATGATCTGAAGAGGTCGTCGAACTCAATCGAGTCGTCGAATCTATTACCAAGAGAGAATGAAAGACCACCGGATGGGAGCGATGATGATACGAGAGAAAATTTTAAAGCATCAGACTCATCAACAATATCTATGCAGAGGGATCCGTCCGTAGAAGAAGCAGAATCAACAACTCCTAGAGATCTATTAAATGACAATGCGGCACAAAACCAGTTGTTAACAACAACAAACAAGCTTGAATTGGAACAAAAGACAGATGCAACAGAGCACACCACCGATGCATCGTCACCACGTAATCGCACAAATACAGCAGCCAGACTACGAAGGAGAACAACAAATAGAGCCGTAAAAGAGGAACCCCACCAAGTGAACTCTCAAGAAATGCGATCACCAGAATATCTACCTACATCTCTATTATCAGGAAACTCATTCAACCATTCGCAAGAGAAGAATCATAAGGAAAACTCAATGAACGAGCCGATTTCAAAGAATCCACCGAACGAGAATCATTGTGCCAGTATTTCCGATTCAATCTCTAGTCAACATATAAATGTGCTTCTTCTGGGTGAATCTGGTGTTGGAAAATCTACTTTCATCAATGCACTTGTCAACTACTTCGCGTTTGAGACTTTCGACATGGCACGTTCAAGTGAACCTCACGTCGTTATGCCTGTCTCGTTTATCATGACAATCGGTGATGATTTTAAAGAAAAACCTGTCACCTTCGGAGATCAAGATTCTAATGAAGATCACGATCATCCAGGTCAATCAGTTACTCAACATTGTCGGTCCTATGTTTTACCGCTTCTGAATAGTCTGACCAAACTACGACTGATCGATACACCGGGAATGGGAGATACTCGCGGTCTTGATCAAGATGATCACAACTTACAACATATTATTTCATTTATCAGTAATCTTTCACATCTCAATGCTATTTGTATTCTTCTCAAACCGAATGAATCCAAATTAAATGTTGTTCTTCGTTCATACTTCAATCGATTACTTAGTTTCTTAGGAGAAAATGCTCGAAACAATATTGTATTTTGTTTCACGAATACTCGATCGACTTTCTTCACTCCGGGTGACACAGCTCCTCTACTGAAAAAGATGATTGACTCGTGTCCAATCAAAGATATTCCGTTCAAGAAATCGAACACATTTTGTTTTGACAGTGAATCATTTCGTTATCTAGTAGCTGTGAGGAATGGAATCGAATTCGATGAATATCAAGAGAAGGAATATGAACAAAGTTGGGTAAGTTCAGTCAAAGAATCCAATCGTCTTCTCAAGTTCTTTTGTGGGACTAAACTTGTACCGCTTTTTGAAAAAGATTGGCGATCTGTCGAACATGGTTCGTCTAAGATTAATCTATTGACTCGTCCGATGTTAGAAACTATTAGAAATCTTTTCCGAAACATGATTCTTCTACAAAGGGATCCAACTAGTCTACTAATTCAACAGCGTCCAAAATCACTGCCTCGGGGATCAACTATTTGCTGCACATGTGAACCTAACTGGGAACGTTACAATGACTTTTTGATAGTTATTTATAATTTGCACAATGATTTGATTATCTGCAAGCAATGTGAGTGTTCAGGCGAGAGCCATTTGACGATCGATTATCATTTCCGATACAAAGAAGATGTTAAATTCGCGAGCGAGCCTTTTGAATATATCGAGTCAACTTTCAAACAGCTGAAAGGCGCAATCTTAGAATTCGCGATATTTCACGCAACAAACGAACATTTATCCTGTCAAGTAGATCCAATATGGTCCTATTTGAGACGAATGATTGGCGAAGAAAAAAAACTTTGTTCACAAATCGATCGTACATGCCTTAATGAGTTTTTGTATGAGAAACTCGTTGCTTTGAGAAAAGAATACAAACAAACTCAAAAGACATCTGTTCGAAATGAGTTATCCGATGTTTATGCTAAAATTGATATTGTTAGTAAACTTGATGAAATTGAAAAACAAATGTCTATTATCAAGAAGAAACAAGAATCATGTGTGAAGAGAAACGAAAAGATAATATCATGAACAGTACAATGAATTTTTGTCTTTGTGAATTTAAAGGAAACGTGTATATATATACTCGAATTAATTAATCATAGATTTGAAAGAATTACTGAAGTCAACTCAAACACTGCATTTTTTTAATGAACACTGATGAAAACAAGTTTACGGACAGTTTTGTTTCCTTATTCTAACCTGGTCATATTCATTCTTAAATTCTATAAAGAAATATCTGATTGAAACATTCATCTCGTTTATTTTATAATGAAGTTCACAAAAGTTTCTATTTATGTGAACATCCACCAAAAGAGTTCAACGGTTTCCTGAGATTGTCTATAAGTAAATATAACCAAATTCAGCTAGTGGAATATTTAATTGTGATGTAGTCCGTCGTATGTAAAAAGAAATAAAATATAAAATGTGATGCTTATTCTTTCTTCTAGTAGATGCAAAAACATCGAAAAGTTCCTATGCAATAAAATCATGTCTCTTTCTTTTTTTCAGATAAATACACATACGATTCTTAAACAACCTCAATTGCTCGATACAAGCAAGAACTTTTCGATTTCGATTACATTGCAAAATTTCTTTCAGGTAACCATTCTGTTATTGAGGTAGCACTCGGAAGTAAATAATATTGACACGGGAAGTTTTCAGACAATCTTCATTTTGCACTATCAATGATCGTTTTTAGTGGATATCTAAACAGCGAATGTGATAGTTCTCAGATTAAGCTACAAATCTATTAATTTTTGGACACTATCAATGGTCAAGTGATTCATTTTTCAGGACAGAAATTATATTTTCTCCAGAATAAAATAATTCAAGACATTCTATCGATTTTCCCGTTGATGAAAGAGCGGAACAAGTTTAAAAACTGCTGAGTTTCAGTTCGAATATTTTCATAGAACTACTAGTTCAAAACATAAAATAGCAATTGATCATTTATTATGATATTCAAAAGTCGTCATGCCACAATTGTTATGCTTTCAAATATATCGTTAGAATATTTAACGTTCAATCGTTGTGAAATAGAACAGTGACGTACGATTTAGTTGTTTTTGCTGATCGCATTGGAAAAGTTTTGTTTGGCAAATTTTCTGTTTCTCATCCTTCATTTGATTCTCTACAGCTGTAACTACTTAGAAAGTAGAGCATACATTTTTATATACAGTGTTTAGTCGTATATCAATAGTCCGTGATGATCACATACGTGGATATTAACTTGTATACCTTCCTTTGTGTTCGATTGCGATCAAACTGCTATGCAATAGCTAAATAAGTGATGAAATCGATTCACAAAATTTTAAGATTCTTCGTTACTCGTGTTTCACAAAACAAAATGTTAAACTACCCACGTCATTCATTTATTACCAGTTTCGCTGGTATATCGTGATATTCGAAAGAATCGCATTGGTAACGTTTATCAAGATCCATTCCAATTATAAATGGTTGCCGACGGCGGTTTTACTGTACATCTAATTCATTATTTGAAAAAATTCAAGTTTATTGAGAAAAAACCTCTCTATAATAGATTGTGAGAAAAATGCTCTTGCAGAACCATCTTTAATAAAAAATTATCTCAGAGACGAAGTCGATAAGGGGTCTGAGAGGATAGCATAGATGACGCAGACGCATCAACATCATCCCGAGATTAGAGATTGAATCAATTATGAGAATGTTAACACATTGAAAAATACCATATGTACGGTTTGGGATTGATGAATATGCCGCACACCATTTTCAAAAGCAATCAATCGTTTTTATCCGGTTCGAATCACACGGATATACGACAGATTCTTAAATTTTCTTTTCGTTTACAACTTATTCTGAATGTCTAATAACATGACATGTACACAAAATACGTCTTCAAAAGCTATAAAGAATTACCAAACCATGGTAGCTGAGCATTACATGCGTCGCTTAGCTATTGATCAATCTGGTATTGTCGGTTCTTTTTATGATCCGCGAAGCGATCGAATACTTGATCAATTATCAGTGAGTGACACTCTAAAAACCAAACGACCATCAAATACCTCTATTACTTGTGACATCTGGAAAGGTGATCAAATCGACATGGAGACTCTATTTAGTAAAATTGAACTTCACGATGAAATGTGGGTTAAGGCCGTTTTGAAAATAATACCTGCACAAGGTATGACTTCAATGGCACTTTATGCTTTTCCTAAAAGTGAAAACATACGATATATTTATTACAACTCCACACCCTCAAGAAGAATCATTAAATAATGAAGTAAATCGATTGAAGACAGAGTTTCCAAAAGATAAACTGGGATGTGACGCAACCCACATAATAACCAAAATAAAAAGAGGAATCCAAGCTGTTGTCATTTTAGAATTGAGTGAAGTCGAACATACTAATTCTGATCGCTTATTGGGAGTAATTGAAAAACAACTCATTACAAGTTCTCTCCAAGTCAACGGTGAGGAAGAAAATTTATTGAATAGAATCATCGTGAAAAAACATTTCTCTAACTTAAGATGCATCTAAGTCAAACGTCGAGTAAATTTTTTTTTTCGTTTTTTTAATACGTATTCTTGTTCAGCGTAATGCGCTGATCATTTTATGTGCTTACCATTTTTTTGCAAAGTGGCTTTTTGGTAGAGAAAATCTTAAGATACTGTGAAGTCCTCCAAAGTTCTCAAAGATGGAAAATCCTGCCTGGCCGAGGAAAAAAGTGCCATAACTTTTTTTCTTCTTGTCGTAGAGATCTCACGTTTTCATATTTGGATTCCTCGTGGAAAACGGCATTTAAAGAGGGTATTCAAAAACCTCAAAGTCAAAACTCGTAGTTTTCCCAAGAACGACGGTCCCTATCACCGAAAACAGAGACCCCTTCCCACCCAAAATGCTACTCCTTTTTTCCGTAGATAGCCAGCCATTTTTCTTGATAGCCAAAAGAACCGCCATGAGTTGGGCTACAAAACTATGGAGAGTTTTTTTTTTAATTTTTTTTCCTTGAGAAGCAATGTGAGATGGAATGTTCAAAGTTGCAGAACCGAAAGAACGATTTTTGAGTTTTTTNTGCCATAACTTTTTTTCTTCTTGTCGTAGAGATCTCACGTTTTCATATTTGGATTCCTCGTGGAAAACGGCATTTAATTAAATGCCGTTTTCCACGAGGAATCCAAATATGAAAACGTGAGATCTCTACGACAAGAAGAAAAAAAGTTATGGCACTTTTTTCCTCGGCCAGGCAGGATTTTCCATCTTTGAGAACTTTGGAGGACTTCACAGTATCTTAAGATTTTCTCTACCAAAAAGCCACTTTGCAAAAAAATGGTAAGCACATAAAATGATCAGCGCATTACGCTGAACAAGAATACGTATTAAAAAAACGAAAAAAAAAATTTACTCGACGTTTGACTTAGATGCATCTTACCTGAATTAATAGAAATGAAAACATTGGCTGAATTTTGTCGAACACTCATAAAAATAAAACTACTTCCACATCGTCAACGTCCATGGGAATATTCTTTGACTTCTGTTAAATTGCTTTGTTCTAATTATCCGAAAGAAAAAGTCACGTATATTCAACTTGAACAGAAAACTATTAAAACAATCAAAGAATATCTAAAACAGTTATTAACTAAATATCAACAATTGAAAATTTCTTTGAATGAGAATGCTTATCAACAGTCTAATGAAGTTCAAAGTAAAATTGAAGATATAAAAGAGATCGATTCCAATGAAATTCGAAGGATTCGGGACTTGATATTTAGAATTCATGATGGAACTCTCGAACAGACCAAAATCAATGAGCTATTAATCAATGGAGAAAAGACAATATCACATGAAGATCATGACAAAATAGAAAAACAAACTACGGCTTCCACTAAACCAAGAGAACTAACAACTGATTCAAGAAAACAACTTACTAATGATTCACCTTGGACAAATCGATCCATAGATACCACAGGTGATTCTAATAAAATTAATCCCGGTAATGACTCAACTAATATAGATTCAGTCGCGAGTAATCGTTTAGAGAAGGATAAAATTGGTGAGGTATCTAAATGTGATCCTAGTATTCTCTTAAATACTCAAACCGATCCATCAGGAGAAGAGGTGTTTTCTTCAAACCCTCCATTGCATGTCCAACCTAAGCCGAAACCATACACATTACCAGCAACATCAATAACACAAAGTTCCTCAACGTTAGGACAACCGTCTGAAACAGTCAATCAATCATTAATTCATCAAACGAATATCGGTACGATTTTGAAGGAGCAGAAACAGCTATCTTTTCCACCAACCAGCAACTTATTGAATTCGATACAGGATCAGCCAACAAATGAATGCACTGACAGCTCGGCGTATCACTTAAGTCCATTACCAAAGCCACCAGATCCTATAGATTATGAAAATGACAGAAAAAAATCGTCGATAAATCAAACTCAAAGCAACGCATCTCAACCAAGTGTACTATCCAAACGGACCCGAAATACATTTTTATCCAATGCAACACAATCAACAAACATAGAAAGTATAACTCCATTGAATTTTAAATCAAACAATGTAACAGGAAAATCGATCATGTCATCCTTGCCTGTTGTAAAGAATACAAAGTCTCAAAAACTGGAAACACATAAGCTGAAAAATACTTTCGTAGACTCTGAAAAAGGAAAACCAACATATTTATCAACTAGCGGTACTACATCATCACCAAATGAGCAATTGAGTCGCGGTGAAAAGCGTCCTCATTCAGCGATGTCGTCGCCAGTAGCCAACTTAAAAGAAATATCAGTAGAAAAACACCATTGCGTTGATCCAGGAGATGAACAACTATGAACCATATCAATGTGCTTCTTCTGGGTGAATCTGGTGTTGGAAAATCTACTTTCATCAATGCACTTGTCAACTATTTTGCATTTGAGACTTTTGAAAAAGCACGCTCGAGTGAACCTCTTGTCGCTATGCCTGTCTCGTTTATCATGACCACCGGTGATCAATTTGAAGAGAAACTTGTCACATTCGGCGATCTAGATTCTAACGAAGATCACGATCATCCAGGTCAATCAGTAACTCAACATTGTCGATCTTATGTTGTACCACTTTCGAGTACTCAAAAAAGACTACGTCTCATAGACACATCTGGAATGGGAGATACACGTGGTTTTGATCAAGATGATCTCAATTTACAACACATTATTTCATTTATCAGTAACCTTTCTCATCTCGATGCTATTTGTATTCTTCTCAAACCGAATGAATCAAGATTAAACATCATTCTTCGTTCGTATTTTGATCGATTACTTAGTTTTTTAGGTGAAAATGTTCGACACAATATTGTGTTTTGTTTCACGAATACCCGATCGACTTTCTTCACTCCAGGTGACACGGCTCCTCTACTGAAAAAGATGATTGATTCGTGTCCAATCAAAGATATTCCATTCAAAAAATCGAACACATTTTGTTTTGATAGTGAATCATTTCGTTATCTGGTAGCTGTGAGGAATGGAATTGACTTCGATGAATATCAAGAGAAGGAATATGAACAAAGTTGGGTAAGTTCAGTCAAAGAATCCAATCGTCTTCTCAAGTTCTTTTGTGGGACTAAACTTGTACCGCTTTTTGAAAAAGATTGGCGATCTGTCGAACATGCTTCGTCTAAGATTAATCTATTGACTCGTCCGATGTTGGAAACTATTAGAAATCTTTTCCGAAATATCATTCTATCACAGAGAGATCCTAAGTATCTGCTAATAAAACTCTACCCTATTTCACTTCATGATTCATCAAATATTACCCACAAAGTGGTGCGCATTAATCGTTGTTGCAATAAATTTCGTGTTTTCCAAGATTTTCTGGTAATTAATTCATACCACTGTAGTGAAAGTTGTATAGTCCTACAAGATCTACGTGATAGTGAGTATGGTCTTCAATACCAATGCTTAGATGACATGAGTAGAACGCCTCTGACAAACCTAAAATCAACGGCAAAACAACTGAAAACAGGACTGATAGAGTTCGGTAAATTCTATACTAAAAACTGCAATGGATTAACTCAAACCGATCGAATTCTATCCGCTCTAAAACGAGTGATTCTTGAAGAAGAGCAACTTTGCCCTCAAAACGATCTGAGCTGCTTTAATAGACAATTGATCGACAAGTTGGTGAAATTCAGAGATGAATACAAACAAGAACAAGAAACATCGATATAAATAGGTACATCTGGGGATTTACCAATCATTTATGATAGGATTAAAACAATTAATGAAATCGATGATGTTAAGAAACAATTATCTTTAATTAAAGAAAGCCGTGAATCATTCATGAAGAAAAATGAGAAACAGTTGTTCTGAACGAGACAATAAATCTTCTTTTTGGCGATATTAATCAAATATTCTATCCATTTTCGTGTTTTCCAACGATCGTTTATAATAATCGACACAGACAATAGAAGCACACAAAGTATCTCTTTTGCAGAAGTGCGAGTGAAAATGTATTCGGTACTTGCATTCTGTTTGATAAACTTTCATTCGTTCATATTCATGAGATTCCATGTAACACATTTCTACTGTGAACGTCGCCTCCTCTAGTGCCCCTTTCTGGTTTCAATGCATTTCTGTCCCAAACATAGTGCATTGTATGCGTGCCAAGATTCGAATACATTTCGTGATTTGGTGAAGGTTTATTAAATTTTCTAAATGCCTGTTTTCTCTGAAGATCAGATTTATGCGAAGATCATTTTCCCGAGTATCGACTTGAAACTATCAGTGTGGATTAAATTAAGGAGTTAAATAGAGAAGTTTTGAATAAATTATAAGTATGATAAAATAATTTAGAAATTCATGGATCAGCAAGATTTTCTCCAAAATGTGTGAGTTTTTCTGTATAATTTAATCTAGTCGACTTCTCACTATGTAATAAGCTTCAGATTTGAAATAGAAAATACGAGCTTTTTGAAAAGTTGGAACTTCTAGCAAATAGAAACTTTGACAATCAAATAGCATTTCATCAGATTCCAATATACACTAAAATCCTACGACATTTTTAACTTGAGCACTTTAAATAATAATAATTGAAGAGAAAGCAACCGTTTTTAAATTGCCGAAGACCATTCTATGATTGATCGAGTCAAGATTGGAACGTCTCAGTCGTAACCCTTAGTACTCAAACGTGATGTAAATTTCAATCAAGGATCTTACATAATGATTTGGAGGCTCGTATTACAGAATATCTAACCATGAGCATTTTATCGAATAGATACTAATAAAATCAACTCAATCAGAGTTCACTCCTTTGAACTGATTTTGTACGACGAGTTCATAGTGTTTAGATCTATACATTGAAAAATTTTCAAGATGGATTCATATTGTTTCAGTGAGATGTGAATATCATAATAAAATAACAGTAAATCTGTTTTTTTAATTGAGATATTAGAGATGTATCGATGTGGGATGGTCACGATAAGAAAGAATCTCAATCTCGTTTTAGATCATAAATTAGCGTCATAGAAGCCTCAACCCTTTAGTTAATGTACCCTTACACATAGAGCTAGTGAGTTTTCATGAAAATTCTAACTTTTGCAATTTTTATATTGTGCATGTTTATCGAGTTCATGAGTATCAATTGGCTCTCTAAATCCCAAATCGTACAAAGTTTTATAATAGTAGACAGAATTCCATATACAACAGTGATGGGATCGGTTCGTGTTTTTTACGAACCGGACCGAATCGAACCGAAAAAATCTCAAACCGAACCGAACCGAACCGATTAAAAAATGTAAAAACGTTTGTCGATTCCTGCTTTGTCTTTCAAAGATATTCATTTATAAAATTATATTGACGATGTGATTATAATACTTTCGATAGTTCTAAGAGTGATTTAGAAAGCTGAGCTGCAGTCAATTTTTAAAGTATAACTGCTTCCTCTTTTATGTTAGAAATATTTTTCAATCGGAAAAGACTACAGTGTACTTTTAGTGGATAGCCAATTTCTTTCGAAATGAAGAACGAATCATTCGATTTTTTTTCATCGCTCAATGCGAAGAGTAGATTTAGTTTCAGCTAGCAGGTCATTGTTCATTGAAGGACGTAGTGTGAAAATGTCGTGTAACCTAAGTTTGAGAAATGATCTAAATATGTTACACTTTCCAGCTTTTGTTCTTTACTTTTTTAGTATATCATTTCGGATTGACGAAGCACTTGAAAATAGTAACCTAATGATGATGGGAAATACATCTATTAAAAAGGAAACAGTTGTCCTTCAAAATATAACGATTTTGTCGAAATTCTAAATTT